>JALIZF010001918.1:1200000-1505786 GCA_029948255.1 Telmatactis stephensoni | reverse complement strand
AAACTTAAGTGACAGAAAGCACAATAAACAATCAAACGCTGAAGACAAAAAATATCCTGCAGTGTAGTTTTTCTCTAGATGTTGTCTCTCCATTCTTATAACCTCTGGTTTAACAAAATATTTCTTCTTGTAGTTTCAGGACCAGCTTCTAGTTTTGAACAAATGACAAACATGGCTTACAACACTGATCCAAGTATTCAGATTCCAAACTACTGATTCGAATGTAATTTCTACGTCTTTTTCGTCGATATTGTGAAGTCTTGAGTGATCAAGTCCAAGTACACATCTTCGTAATACGATTTCCATGAGGTTTAAATCATATTTTCCTGGTGTATTTTTAGAGTAGAAACTCGCTAGTGAAAGAACTTAAAGGCAGTTGTTGTCGTTGCCAGCATTCACAAAGCCGGTACTTTGTCGTCCTCGGAGATCCAGGGCGTCAGGGAGGGGGAGGGCAGCGGAGGGGAAAGGAAAGAGGGGAAAAGGACGCCCTGGGCTTTTGACCAGTACCCCTAACTTGTCTTGAGGCCAAAATTAATCCAATTAGATGGTCTAAAGTAAACAAAGCTCAAATGACAAAAATATCTGGCGGCTCATTTCAATTATCGCTTTGATATAGTGACAGTTGCTCAGCCATATCCAGAGATAAGTTCCACAAATACATCTTGTTTCACCAAGGTCTTTGCAATTTATCTATATTTTTCACTCTAAACTCATTGCTATTGTAAAATACATGAAAGAGATTGCGTATTTACTGTTTAAAAGTCACTGTATGTGAGCTAGAAACATCTGATGGCTCTTTTCAAACTAAACGTGACAGCTTGTATTGTTTAAAGTCATGGCGATGTGTGGGGTCAACTTGTTTACTGGTAATTTTAGATGATTTTAATCTAATGACACAAACGCTTCTGATCAGCCTCATTATTGCTACGAGCGAAGCGAGTAGCCTCCTATTCGGAACACAGTGTAATCTGTGGATGTCACTAGATGAATATGCGATACATACGATCAGCGGTTCAAGGATGTCACTAGATGAACACGATTCAAGGATGTCACTAGATGAACACGCGATACATACGATCAGCGATTCACATCTTTTCCTAAATAAACTAGCTTTTTAAAATCAGTTAGTTTATAATCATTGCCAACGCTAGCCGTTTGTGATTGTTTGAAAAATTGCTTTACTCAAAGTGCTAAATATTTTAAACTGTGTGTGTCCAACACTGATCCTGGAGAATTATGTTTTGTAGTTCAATATTGAAGGTCAACTAGCAGTGTTGTCACACAACGCACAGGAGATAGACAAGAAACATTTGATATACCAGAGAAAGCAGTGTACTTTCATGGCTAACGTGGATATATCAGCTGTTTTCTGCTCGCAGCACTTCACTTTCTATTAGAAATGGCTAGTAATTAAATTATAATGAGGCCAATCAGAGCCTTTGTTGATGTTTGGCCTCAAGACAAGTTAGGGGTAGTCAAAAGCCCAGGGCGTCATTTTCCCCTCTTTCCTTTCCCCTCCGCTCCCCTCCCCCCTCCCTGACACCCTGGGTCTCCGAGGACGGTACTTTGTTTTCGTGCGCTTTGTCAATAAAATTATTGTGCAGTGTGGTGAGAATTTTGTATTTGATCAACAAATTCACATTTTAATATGGTGGCTATGTTATAAAAGAGTGCGACTGTAGCTTCTTGAGTGCTTAGGCAACCTCCCAAGTGCATCCATTTCACAACGGATGCATGCTAAGCATGAACCATTTCTTTATTCCAGTTATTCCATAATGCAGCTGCAATGTTTGAAAAATCCTTTCTTATCACTATACATGTAAGTTAATTAAAATAATTCTTCTTAAAACAAGAGCCAAAATGGCTTCTCGCTCTGACCACTTTGTTGAATTAAATGTTTGAATTTTTCTGTTAAGTTTTTATCCCTCTCACTGGTTTCAGAATACATCAGGCCATAACTCATATAAGTAAAAATCTACTTGTGTATTCTAATGCAAATCTTACATTTGGCTGCTCTTAACATACCTTAGCGTGCGTTTTCACTAGGACAATTTGGACTAGTTTAACTCAGAAACTCCGGAATTACAGTGAAAACAGCCTAGAAAAAGTTAAGCGAATTAAAAATGCAGAGTGTTTTCACTTGTAAAATTGTCGCTAAAACACCGGAAATCTAGACTACCTAGCAAGATTTAACTTGTCCTCCCAGCTCAAACAACCAATGGGAGCACGCTAGTTGATAGATATCTGTCTCATTATTTACTTAATGCGTGTTATCATACAACAGACAACCCTAGAATCGTTCTTAAAGAAGAGAATATTGTATATTTTAAAGAATAATTCCTCCTTTTTTTTTAATTAGACTTTGCCCCCCTAGGGGCGGGTAACCCACAACGGTTTACCAATTACTGTGGGACCCCATAAACATGAAACAAACAAACAATTACATGACTGTACAAATTATTATATGATATGATAGACAGTTATTTCAAAAGCAGCATCGTATAGTTTCACTAAAAGTTCTGCACGTGTTACATTTTGGGCAGATAGACTTCCATGTGCGTGGATTATCAACATCATAGTTACTCGTGAGAGATGTTTTGTAGTAACCATACAGTATTTTCTTGAAGTTATGTAAGGTGATGTTGGGATCCTTTAATTCTTGTGGAAGTATGTTCCAGATTCTGCTAGTTCTTATAAAAAACGAACGTTGGTAAGTCACTGTTCGGGATGTCCTTATTTGGTAACACATGTTATCTCTGTAGTTTGATCTAGTTACTCTTGCTTGTACTTTAACTGGCGGTAGGACCTCATCAGACAGCTTGACTAGTCCATTTATAGCCTTGAAGAAAAAGACCAAATCCAAGAACTCATGTTTATGTTTATGTTTATTTCGCTTCGCCTTAGTAAACTGAACACAACAAAAAATATACAATAAGGCAGGGACACCACAACAGTGTGACCAATTACTGCCAATATGTAAGTGGTAGTAGATCGGCGTCTAGAAGTCTCTCCTTATAACTTTTAGAGCAGATGGAAGGAAGATTTAGTATAAATTTCGTTCCACGTCTCTGGATGCGTTCGGTTCTCTGCATTAGGTCGATTGATTGAGGGCACCAGAGCTGAGTAACGTAGCCTAAGGCAGGACGCACGATGGTAAGGTAGATGGTGCGACGTACACTATAACTCTTTATTTCTCTCGCACAACATCGCGCGTAGCCAAGTAGCCTATTGGCCTTGGTGCATCGGTCTAATGTGTGCTTAGCCCACGTGAGGTTGTTAGAGATCCAGACACCAAGATATCTTTCGCTGGACGTGGTCTCGAGAGCTTTACCATTCAAATTATAAGTTGATTGTATAGGATTTTTCTTTCTTGTTATTCTTTGGTATTTACACTTATCAGAGTTGAAATGAAGTCCAGACGTTGTAGACCATGATTGAAGATTGGACAGGTCCTCTTGAAGGGAGTTTACATCTAGGGTGGAGGTGATAGGTCTAAAGATCATGGTATCATCAGCAAATGTAGCGCACTTTGAATTTTTAACGGCATTTGGCATTTTAACTTAAAGTGACTGGCTACTATTGGAAAAAATAATGAAAAATCGTTTAAACCACAATTTTCTACAATAATTGTAGTAGCTGTAGAAATGTTATTTTGTGAGTTGTATATTTATTTTCTATTCACTTCCGGTTGAGCGATTTTCGCCTCAAAAATTCGAAGATAGGCATTCATTCAATGCTGATTATCTCGAAAACGACCGCAGGAGCCCCTTTTTTCTTTTCGTTTTTGAGATCAGCATTAAATTTTGCTCCAGCAATTATTGCACAAATATTAGATTATGTCATATTCTTCGTAGTGGCGAGACAGCGAAAAAATACCTTCCTTTTACATATTTTGTTCGTCAGGTCTGAACAAAAATTATCATAAGTTTGAACAAATTTCCCTACAAAAATCCATTTTTTCATAGGCTAGAATAATGAACTTTTTTTCAAAATTTGATATGAGTTAGATTTTTACATGTGTTTTCATTTAAGCGAATAAACATTATATGGTCCTGTGCACAATTAGCGTGATTCATGCCCATGAAATTGCTAAAAAGGCCAAAAAATGCCTTCCGGAAGTGCCGCCATCTTGAAAATGACGTGACAGCGCGAGCTCTATTCAAATTTTGTTGACGAAAACAAGCGCACGCTCACTGTTTTTTCGTAAAAAGAAAACATTTTTGCTTATTTTTCTAATCATTTGGCTTGTTGAATTCATTGTGAACAATTTTAAAACTAAATTTTGTCAACAAACTTTAGTTTCCCAGCATTAGTGGCCATTCACTAGAATCTCCGCGCGCTATGATGTCCTGCTTGCGAAGTGCGCAGTAGACTAAAATTTCTATGGTAGCCAGTCACCTTAATAGACCATTATTGCTTACGGAGAGTTGTTAAACTTTGTATTTTTTTGACTGCTTGCTTTGGAAATGACCGTTGGTAATTAGATCCATTCATGTAATGGCACCACAAACTTTGTCTAAAGCTGGTCTGTACACAAACACCTAAAGGTATGTTAAGCTAGTAAAATGTCCTAGTAAAAATGCAGACTGCCTTAAGGGTGTACTGACATATATCGTTGCTGTGCAACAGTTGCTATGCAAAATAGGGTCTTATTTTGGCCGGCAAAATTGAATAGACATTTTTGGCGTGAATCATTTAACTTCCCGTAGACTGACGCACACCTGACAAAAAGGACTCATTTTCGTTCTTATTGCGCATGAGCAGGGCACTTTACTTCCGGTTTCTTTAAAAAGCTATAATCTTTGGCGAATTTCATCAGAACGAAGTGTTTTTTCAATATTTATATTCTTTACAGCCTTTTCTTCAAAGCCGAGCATGGGATTTGCGAAAAATCAAGAAATACGAAAGTTATTGGCATAAGTCGATCATTTTTGACGTTCAAAAAATCCTAAAAGGCTTATTTGGAAACCATTCTTAAAACCCATGCTCGATTCTATGCACCTTGGTCTCAAGATTAAAGTAATGCATTTTAAATTCTCAAATATACATACAGTGCTGAAAAAAATTATAGCTTTTTACTGTATCTATGACGTCACATGATGACGTCATGCAATGGCGTCATAAAATGCGAAAGTTCCCTCAGGGAAGACAAACTACAAAATATAAAAGTGATATGACAATTTGGTGGCATTTTATAGAATTTTCAAATTTCCCTAGCAACAGGCCATTTTTATATGTCAGTACACCCTTAAATGAACTAATTGAAAAAGTGAAAAAAATGGCTTTATAGCCTTAAAACTAAATAAGATAACTAATAATTAAAACTATATTCAAGTGATATAGCAAAAAGAATTAATCCAAAGTGAAAAAAAAACTTTGTTCTTGTTTTTGGTCAATTTCTGGTGTGAATGACTTCAAAGTGACAAAAATACATGTATACCGGCAATACATAAGTGTAGAAAAACTATTTATTATTACCTTTCAATAACTTTCTGCAGGATTCCTTTAGGTTGAAGCTATAATTTGAAAAGCTGCACTTTTATCAAGTCATTTTGCAGGAACAATACAAAGAAAGCTCCTCAAGCACCAGATAATCCTTTATTTTTTTTCTTTTTTGAGATTTCCTACTTCTTCAATGATTAAATCACTTCTTTTTAGTGGGAGAACCCTTCTCTCTGATCTGGCTACCAATTTTCCTTTTAGAGAACAACTCCAATATGTTTTGGAGTTTTTTAAGCCATATAAAGAACTCAAGATCGTGTTTTATCAGTATAGCTTGGATCTGTATATCTGATAAAACACCCTCTCTCATTCTTTATACTATACATATAACATGCATGGTAGACTGTGAGCATAGGATGGTGCCTTGGGCTGCCGCTACACAGTTCATACCATGAAAATTAATTTTAAAATACACTACAAATGACTGCACTACAAATTCTGTACTGTTTAAAATTACTGACAATCAAAACACAATAAAATAAAAGTTCACTGATGCATGATAGCCGTTGGCTCAGTCGAGCTCATCCACCCTTGGAGGTCATTATTTAGATAGAGTGCAAAGTATGTCTGTGAAATAATTATTTGTAATACTAAATTGTGTAGGTTCATGCAAATTCTGTCAATTTAGTCATTAACTTTGTATTTCACGGATATACATGTACTGTTTGTACTCTTGGTCAATTGTTTCTGTTTTTCTTCAAAAAAGGTCCATTGCTAGCTGTTCGCTAGCTGAACTGAAAGGAATTATAAATGTCCAAAAGTGGATTCTTCTAATGATTTAATTTGTCATCTGTCGTGTTTTGTTTTTCCACAGATTCCCAACTCTTTGTGATATGTCACTATCCTATAAGGCTCGTGTCTCAGCAGTATGGAAGCGACATGATGATCTTGTGCAAGTTTCTGGTAACCTAGGATTTCTGTTATCATCAAAGAAACCCTTAATTGCCTTTGCTCCAGACAATGAAGTGAAAGATACAGAAAAGCAGAGTTTAAACAATCTAGAATTGATAGCACCTGTATTTGATCTTCAACAAGTTGCATCCAATGTAAGGACTGATACTGGTTTATATCCTGGTTCACCATATCAACATGTCCATACTCTTGTTATTGTGAATACAGAGAAACACTGGTCAGAGGAGGATAGGTGTGCTCAAGGTAACTAAGAGAATATTACATAACTGATGTTTGCAGCCCTAGCCCTTTGTCCAAGTGAAAGAGAGTTATGAATTTGATGGTTGGTTTATCTACAAGTGCTGATAATCAAACAAAAAACAAATGTGGTCATATAGCTATTTCAATTAACGTTGTCGCTGAAAAGCCTAAAGCCTAAAGCCTTTCAACTATCTTTTGTGTACTTACAAACTTCTCTGTAGGCTATCTAAGAAATTAAGGAATTATGTCCAAGTTGTAGAATTTGCAAGCATACAGTGAGTTTCTTATTGCTAATAATGTCACGGTGAAAAAAAATTTCATGATTCCGCTCTCAAAGCTTTAGGCTTTAGGCTTTTTTCAGCGACAACGTTAATTGAATTAGCTATATATTAATTGATGTTATCATCAATTGAGTTAATTAGTGGCAGGAAACTACTATGGGGCACCAAGTGTCTTATTTCTTTATTTCTTTATGTCTTTATTATTTAGCAAAATTATTTATAAATAACCAGAAAAAAGTCCTTATTTTGAAAAAAACCGTTTGACAAACTTTAATAAACTATGTTTATTATCATGGCAGATCTCCCATGGAGAATCTTGCATGGAAACTCATCCTCCCCTCCCTCCTCCCCTCCCCTTCCTCCTCCCCTCCCTCCTCCCCTCCCCTCCCTCCTCCCCTTTTCTACCCATTCCCCGTGCTTTGTCTTTGTTACCTAGCCTTCACACAGACTCAGGTTCAAGTTATCCCCTGATAGAATTGCCCTATCGCATAATGACGTCACAGTTTGTTTACATTGGGGATAGATGCTCAGAAACAGTGGAAATTGGGACCTATTAATATTCCTTTTTGAAGTAGAACTTCAATGTATCGAGTTTTGATATATATCACGTATCAGTGATTGCTCATCTGCATTTTATTTGATATACAATCACTCTGATCCCCTCTGGCGACCATAATCCTTAGCATCAAAACAATAGAATGTTTTGGTGTGACGTCATTATGCGATAGGGCAATTCTACAAAGAAAAACCCTCAAAATATCCAAAGTCACTGTTAAATTGGCTATTTGTAAATGATCAAAACTATGAATTTTGGTTGTTTTATAAATAACCAGAATCTCAAAATGGTTATTTATAAATAACCAAATGCTTAAAAACCAAGGAAAAACTTAATGGCTTTTTGTGAAAAATTGAAGTTTGTCAAACGGTTTTTTTTAAATAAGGACATTTTTCTTGTTATTTATAAATAATATTGCTAAATAATAAAAAGACACCTGGCGCCCGATAGGATTGAATGTGAATACTCTATACTAGTCTTAGATCATCTCTATCAGTATCCCAGGTTCTTCATGCACAAGCAGCCCAGCCACTTCTCCTGACGATGTTTATTTTAATAATTTATTTACTATTTTATTGATACGCTAAAAAGACAAAAAATGCGCGCGCTTGTTTTAATGTGCTTGGCGCGCGCGCTTGTTACGCATGGGTTTCCTGTGGCGATCCCGCGGGACAAAACTAGTTTGTGAGAAGGTGTGAAACACGGGTCACGTGATGGACGGAAAACTCTCGTGTACTCACGATAGATATCGATTGTTCACGACATTCCTCGACAACTCAACGAGTGAAAAACCCCGAGCGCTTCACGGAAATGTGTCCAATCAACCTGGGGCACACATCCGTCCATTGCGAGTCAAAGCTTCCCATGTGAAATTCTCGTCAAATAACAATTTTAAGTTGTTTGGACATAAATACTTACAAAACATATTCGAAGAAAAATCGATATTTTCTTTCTTAACTGGTGAAATACAAGTGAAAATGTATTTTGTCACGTGACCGTGTATCATTCCTTCTCACAAACTAGTTTTGTCCCGCGGGATCGCCACAGGAAACCCATTCACAACAAGCGCGCACTCGTCCCGTGGGATATCGGGAGGATATTACCACAGGAAACCCATGCATAACAAGCGCGCGCGCCAAGCACAATAAAACAAGCGCGCGCATTTTTTTTTTTTTTGTCTTTTTAGCGTATCAATAAAATAGAAAATAGTAAATAAATTATTAAAATAAACATCGTCAGGAGAAGTGGCTGGGCTGCCTGTGCTTCATGTAGTGAATTAGTTAACGATATGTTTATTGTGAAATTGTTTTTCCAGCTTTTATGTTGTCACTTGCTATGCTACAGTTTTGATACCATGAAATTGTTTTGTATGACTGTGAAAACTTTTTAATGGTTTGCGTCAATACCATGGCTGTGTGCCAGTCACATGCTCTGTGAGTTGATGCAGTACTGTACAACAGGAGTGTTACTGTTTCATAACTAGTTTTGGCTTGTTGTTTATGTAATTAAAAAATTGACATTGTAGTTTTTTAGATTGTTTCTAGTCTCACTTAAAGTGTTTTGTTTATTGAATTGTTAATTATCTAGATTGTTTTCACTCACGTAGCTTCTGGACCGTTCGATGTGATCAATAATTTTAAATGCGTTGTAGAGCATTAAATAAAATTTAAGTACATGTAATTGCACCAAAACGAGTATCCAAAACTCTGTAGTATTGCAAGGTTTCAAATTAAGATGAGTTTTTGTTTCGAAGATATGAAGAATATAAATGTATGCTGACATTTTACTAAGAAATGTATGGGCTGCCATGTTAGTGTACCACGGCTGTATACCAACATGGCAGCTTAAAAAATAACAAGAGTCCAAATCATACCCTAATTGCATCTAAATTATTTGCTTAGAGCGATAACACTAAAACCGTGAAACAAGTACTAACTAAAAAGTACAAATAGTACTAATGAAACAATAGAAAACAAAGGGTTTTGCTACTATTTGTCTCTATTTAGTTGCTAAGTTATTTCACGGTTTTAGTGTTATCGCTCTAGTTATTCTGATGTATGTTTATAAAGCAACATTTATGTCCTGCTTATCTTCCTGTTTTAGTCTCTACCTGTAAGTGTGACAGTATTACAAAATTGAAGTTTCGGTCACCAGTAACTCAAAAACTAAACAGAAACAACCCAAATTTTCAGGGGCAATTTCTTTCTATGATGTATACAAAATACTAAAGAGCCAGGTTTAATTAGAGTACAAACACTAAAAGTGTGCAACAAATAGTACTAAATACTGCTAAATTATGCAAATTCTTTTGTTTTCTATCGTTTAATTAGTGCTATTTAGTACTAAATAGTGCAAAGTATTGCACACTTTTAGTGTTTGTACTCTAGTGATTTAAAGTTTATACTCTAGCCTTTTAATGACGTCATGTGAAAACCGAAACATTCTTGACCTTTTCATTCAAGTCAAGATTGGACATGCTTACTGCAGCCGTCACCATGATATGTGTCTAGAATCTCTCTTGTTGGTGGTGGGGATTGTGATGGTTTAAAGCATATTAACTGTGTCAGTATAAAAACTCGAATGCAAATAAGCCTTTAACATTATGACGTTTCATACCTCTCTCTATACCACAATTCCTTTGGGGTATTTATTCTTCAGCAATTTAAGAATATAGTGTTTGTATTCTCCAGGGATTTTTAAATTTGATTATGAAAGATTATTGCAGAGGATTCTGGTATAGATAAAGGTATGGAACGTCATAAAGGTAAAGGCTTATAGGCACGCATGCAAACGAAGCGACCGACGTCACCAACCATTTGCATACGACGAAATCACGTGCAACCCCCACCGCGCAGGCGCCACCCGCGCCGACAGCGCACGGACGCCAGAAGCCGTCCGCCACTACACAGGGAGGCACTACCACCCGGAGCGTGTCGTCACTCGGCCGGAAGGTTTCGGAACAATTTTCGCCAAGCGTGACGTGGATTGCGTATTAAAGGTTGCGTGACATAGGATGCGTGACCTGGGTGGCCTGACGGGAGTGGACAACGTCGTGCGTGACGCAGTGAGCCACACACTGCGTGGGGGCGACACGCTGGCGTCCGTGCGCTGCCGGCGCGGGTGGTTTCTGCCCGGTGGGGGCTGCACGTGATTTCCTCGTATGCAAAGGGAGTTGGTGACGTCGGTCGCTTCGTTGGCATTCGATTATTACTCTATACTGTCACACTACCAACTTTCCTTATCTTGTCTTAGGCTCTCTTCAAATCCCTTGGTCGTCCTTGCGAACTGATTCAAATCAGCCAGTGTTTTGCTTGAATTTGCATAAGCTCTGGCCCTAGTGGTTGATGGAAAAACATTTAACCTTAAAATATAGGACTTGATATAATAATATTTGCTTTCATTTATAAGGAAGCATGGTTTCTTGTTTTTATAATGATTCTTGCTTTTTTAAATTATTCATAGGTTTGATGTTCACATTTGCAAGACTAGTTGCCCAAGCAACACATCTCCATGGTGACAAGATTGGAAAGCCCCTTGATCAACCACTGTCAGCTCATTGTGTAATATCTGATGGCTTTAGGCTTTCTTTTATATGCTTTCAACTCAACACATTAGAGTTCTCTACTGATGAAGGAATCAAAAACATTGCTTGGATTGTACCAGGGGTACAGATGTATGACAGAGTTTTGTTGGAGGGAACCACGCCTAAGTATAGTAAAGCACAAGTTGAAGGTTTTAACGAGAACTGTTTTGAAATATTCTCCAAGATAATGATGAATAGACTGAGTCATGCATGACAAACCTTTCATCTGACACAACGCTATTTGATATTTGTATAAAGTAGGTGGATTAAAAGCTACAGATCTTCTTCTCGCTGCTTGGTCATTTATTTCATTGTTTACAACAGTCACCAACAATTTACATTTTGTTGCACTTGAAAAGATGGATGGAAGCTGAAACTTTCGAATAGCCCTTCTTCTCAAGGTTGCATTTGAATCGCAAGTACTTTAGCCTCGCTTCAAAGCAAAACTAACACATTTCAAAAAATACAGTTAATAACTTGTTCTTCCTTGAATGGGTAAGAGGGATTATTGAGGTAAAGTAATTTATTTTGGTGTTGAGGCTGAATTTCGATAGAATGCAAAATCATGGCAAGGTAACGATTGTAGATGGAGAATATGTGATGTGTAATATGAATGTTCTTGCTCAACTGAGCATGTTTGCATATTTCACTTCCTCGAACCTCTTTTACCATAAATGTCTCCTCTTTGGGCTTGTAAATGCAAGCTTGGGTCGTTTTTCTGGATTTGTGTTATTTTCGTTTCCGTGTTGGTATTATTTTCGTTTCCTGTTAGGTTATTTTCCCTTGAGTCTAGAGTAAATTGTTCTGGTAATCGTTTCGTTTCCTTCGAGAGATGCTTATGCAAATTCATTAGGTTTTTTTTGTTTGTTTGTTTGTTTTTTTGTTTGTTTGTTTTTGTTTTTTTGTTTTTCCTCATTGCTAAGATTATTTTTTCAAAATACTTGAGGTTTTTTTTGCGACATTCAAGAATGATCTGCGATGCGATATACTTGAGTATAGAGCGGGATAGTTGATAAGTTAATTTTTATATAATTTAGATCTTTATATTTCCAAACATTTAGACTTATTCTTATTCGTACCCTGTTTGTAGTTTTATGTTTAGCAATAAACCGTCAAGAAACACGTCGCTCTGTCCTCTATTACTCAAGTTAAGGGCTAGCAGAGACACTAAGGCCTACAACGGCGTGCAGAATAGTTGAGACATTGTGCCCTAAAATTGACGTTCTTTGATATTATAACCACCATGTAAGTCGTGGAACGGCTATATATTCTTAATCCCCCTCCTCCCGACACAATGTTGGTTGGGTCAAGTGTTGGACCTAGCAGGAATCTCCCCGGCCTACTCAATATTGAGAGAGAGGGGAGGGGGAGTATAAAACAGGGTTGGCTAATTAAGGCCAACATTGGGATAGTGTCTCAACAGGTTCTGCACGCCGTTGTAGTTCAAACGTCGCATCTCACATGTGCTGAATTCAATGCAAATGAGATGATAATGAAAGAAACAAAAGATTTGACTAATTTGCATTGAGTTTGGCACATGAGATGCGACGTTTGAACTAGGCCTAATAGTACCATTACATTTTATACACCTATTTCAAAAAAGGTTGTCACCGCTAAGAGCGATAGGTAATAGGTCATTCCAAGACCGCAAAGCACTATTGATTTCTTAATTAAGCCATCCTAAATCTTTCTTTACACTCTTCCATCAAATATTTGGCTATTCATATGTAAATCAATTAGAAATCAATATTGCTTTGCGGTCTTGGAATGACCTATTACCTATCGCCTATCGCTCTTAGCGGAGACAACCTTTTTTGAAATAGGTGTATCAATTTTTAGGGGTTAACTTATCATGGGGATTCAGTTCCTCCATGGGGACACTATTTTCTTCTTTTTTAGTGTTATGTATACAGCATATCATTAACCTTTTTGTAGATAAAAAAGACATTTAGACTATTGAAACTATCACCTGTCTTATTAAAGTGCTACGTTGATCAAATCAACCCGCCAATAGCGAGGTAACTCGTGGGTTGACCGATAACAATGACCACAGGAAGCCCAAAAATAAATCTTAGTTAAATAAAATAAATACATGTGTTTCTGATAAATATCAATTGAAGAAGTAATGTATATTTTTTTAATGTTAGAGTTGGGAATCGAACTAGGTACTACTGGCTCTGTAGCTAGCAACGTTAGCCACCTGACCACTGAGCTATTTACAAGCCAGAGTGTTATGTTTTGTATACACCTGTTTCACAAAAGGTTGTCGGACGAGAGACCTAAAGCACACGCAACTAGACCGAAAGGGAGCATGGGTAGATGCAAAACGTAACTCATTTTTCGGCTTTGGTATTGATTTTAGACATCAAGAAATGAAGTTCTGTATTGTATAAGGGTATAGCAAGCCTGATGTGGATGTCGTCTTGATATTCGTGTAGTTTTATTGGTTAAATAATTTCTTCCCATACTCCCTCTCGGGTGAGTCGCGTATTCTTGAGGTCTTTGGTCCGACAACGTTTTTTGAAATAGGTGTATATATTGTTAATTTAGGATTGTATCCCATGTAACACATGTAAAAATTATAAAAGAAGTTTCTCTATGTACCAAATGTCGCTATGAATAAAATAGATTACTCCATAAAAGAACTCTTGATAGCCACCAAACTTTAATTCAATACGCATTTTTGATGCCGTTTTCCTAGCAAGACCGTACGTAGCGGTTCCACTCGCGGCCAGTTACGGCAGGTGCAGTTCGTACTCAAATATGATTTCATTTCCTTTTTATTTCACCATTTACTCTTGTGGTGGTAGAGTACAAACACTAAAATGCTTGGATGACTCGTTCATGTTAGACTTGCGACGATTTTTGTTGCTTTACGACAGCGACAAAGCCCATTCAGAAAGGTTTCATTTCATATCCGAGTATCTAACAGCTCAACGGAGATGCGATGAAAATTTGTAAAATTATTCCAAGCTGCATGAGGGAGCAGAGAGTAGTTCAATACAAAATGTGGCGAGGAATAAGAAATTTTCTATTTGCATTTTCGCCTAACATCTGACACATACATATACGAGAATAGCGGAAGTAAAGTTTGACCGGACTGAGTTTACAGGAAAGTGAGTGAGTGACACATTAGGTTACTACTTTATGTATGGCACCATTCTAGTTAGACAATAGATAAATTGAATAGTGCCATTTCATGTTGTCATACACGAAGTAGTAAGCTGAACATTTGCCTATTCGACCCCTCACAATATGGATTGCAAATCCACGAGTTAAAAACGGTGAAATTATTTAGCAGGAACTTCGTGAAATATATCTTCAAGGGTCTATTGATCGACCCTTGATCACCAGTTCAAATATCTTTATCTTTATCTAGATTTTGTAGACTTATAGTTGTGTCCTCGAAGCATGATAATAATAATTGCTGGGAGCGAAGCGAGCAGCAACACTATTCTTGGTGTGGGATTCCTGTGCGATTTATGACGTCACCTTAATATTGATCCACGAACTCGATTTTTATGTACGGTGGTATGTTCATGGCGAACCTTGACGTCACGGGGATGAATTGGGATTCCTGTGCGATTCCATTCGAGAGGTTTTATGTTTCTCGAAGTATAAATGAAAATCACAAAATGCTAAGTGATATTTTTTCGAGAGGGCAATGTTCTGTTACGGGTCATTTTGCGTATTACTGTTCGAATCGAGGCTCGTCTACGGGCCGAATCAATTCAAGTCAAGAAAATAAGTATGAAGTGAGGTCGCGCTGAGAATCTCTGCAATATATTTGGTTACCCCACGAAAGAAAATTTTATACTTTGTATGTGATGGAATTGTATTTATCATTCGTTTAATCTAAAGCGTCAAATACAGTAGACAATATATGCGCGCGGTATCTTTGACCGTGATGCAACGTACAACTTGCTTTTTAAAATCAGTTAGTTTTATAATCATTGCCAACGCTAGCCGTTTGTGATTGTTTGAAAAATTGCTTTTACTCAAAGTGCTAAATATTTTGAACTGTGTGTGTCCGACACTGATCCTGGAGAATTATGTTTTGTAGTTCAACATTGAAGGTCAACTAGCAGTGTTCGTCACACAACGCACTACCCTGCGAGCAGAGTCCCCCTTTACCTTCTAATCGAGCGAACGAAGGTAAAGGGGGACTCTGCTCGCAGGGTAACAACGTACGCACAAGAGATAGACAAGAAACATTTCATATATCAGAGAAAGCGGTGTACTTTCGTGAGTTTTTATAGGGGAACAGTTCTGCTAACGTGGTTACACAACAGCTGTTTTCTGCTCGCAGCACTTCACTTTCTATTAGAAATGGCTAGTAATATTTATTATTTCTGGAGCGCAAATTCCATGAAAAAGTATGATCAAATGCGCCTAGAATTAACTAAATAAACTATAATACTAAGATAATCTTATTAAAATATAAAAATTATACATGAAATAGCGAACCTAATATTTAACAATTATTCCACGAAATCGAGTCGTGCATGAGCTGATAGCCGACGAGGCTTCGCCGAGTCGGCTATCAGCCATGGACGACGAGATTGAGTGGAATAATTGTTTTATTATATTCACAACCAATTGGTTTTGAGCAATAAGGAATTTTATTTTTATTTTCAAGCCATTTTCGAGCTATTTTAAAGCTATTTTAAATTGTCAAAAATCTCGTTGCCATTTTGTTTTTCTCTACTCACGGGATATAAGCTGATAGCCTAGTAGTAGAGTAGCCAATCAGCGCGCGCGTTTGCTCATATCCATTGGTTGTGAATATAATAATATCTGATATTATAATGCTAATTCCGTGTTGATAAAAATCTAAAATTGCAATTAAAATCCTAAACATTAAATAAAGAGAATGTAAAACTTTCCTTCAGCTTATCAGATAAACATGATGCAAGTCTTCTAATCATAAATGTTTTTTTGTTTTGTTTTGTTTTGTTTTTTATATTGACTCGGCCTTTTGACTCGGACTCGGATTTGACTCGGAAAATGAATTCACTCCATATACCAGTGTGAAAAACCAAGAGATCATAATACCAAAAGAGCAAAACTCAGTATATATATTTGATGTGTGTGATGTTCATGGTGACTAAGGTTATTTTTAGTAACTTCGCCATCACGTGAAAGGCTCTTGAACAAGAATTCAAATGCCAAAAGCGAACGGTTCCGCGTCCGCGTGCACAAGTTCTATTGTTTGAGAGCCTTGCGCACAGATGGCGAAGTTACTAAAAATAGCCTTAGCCGCCACGACCATCGCACAGACATCAATACTGAGTTTCGCTCCCTTAGTATTATGGTCTCTCGGAAAAACTTAGTAATATATCCTCACTGCATACTCATTAACTCATCGTATAATTCAGTTATGGGAGGAGTCCGCGACTGATGAGGTAATAAGCATGTAATAAGGATATTGGCAAGTCAGTTTTGAGTTTGTTTTGCTTGGTGAAATTCCGGGTTTGTGTAATGAACTGCCGTATTCTCCTGTGGGACAATTTTCTTTTGATTTTTAAAATGGCCGAAAAAGGATGCCCATGAGTTCCGAATTAGAAAAAAATCGTAGTTGGAAAACCTATTAATCTACACCACCGACCACTATTCTCACTGCATAATTAATTAGCTCAGAGTATAAATAAGCCTGCTCGATCTTGCTCGATCTAGGAGTGGTCACTTCAAGATACGCCGGCACAACGTGAACTTTCGCGACCCACCCACCTCCCCTGGTGGCGGTTGACCAGCCTATGCACTAGTTTTGAGTTCTGTTTTGCTAAGTGTTGGCCTGAAGCCGAAGGAGCCTAGCTCTAGATTCCTAATCAACGCTAGCGTGGCATGGACCAGAACCATTGAATGTTGAAGTCGATTGTTATGTGTGCACCCTTTGTCTTCCTCCAGTGTTCCCCAAATCATTGAAGGGATTGTCTCTATAAAGACAATAGCGTTTTCCCGTTATCCTCGACTCTAAAGATTTTCTTAATGTATGGACATTTTCAACCAACCATTGCAAACACAGCCAATATAGCTACCAATTTGCTATGTACCCTACATAGAATTTCTATTGCTTTTTAACCCAACTGAAAGTTATCCCTAAGAGGGAATAAGTCATTGAATTCGACTAGACATTGTGCTCCTCGAAAGGAACAGCAATTTCGTCATATTTCATGCAGAAACGTTTTCGTTCAGTTCTACCTTCTTTGCAGCATAAATGACAGTAGGGAAGCGTTTTCTTTACAATCTATGATCAACCCGCAGTCCAGGTCTCCAACGAGGGAGATTGTTAGGCAATAGTAATATATCCTCATTGCATACCCATTAACTCATCGTATAATTAAGTTATGGGAGGAGTCCGCTCCTGCCCTCACCAATACACCATGCATACGTTAGCCAAGGTCACGGCCCAAATGGACTAAAACAACCACCGCCTAAGAACCCCCACTTTCCTACAGAAGATTCCCATAATCTGAACCGCTCGAGTTATCAGCGATTAGCCAACCTCCTTGCTACTAGGGCCTTCCACAGCTCAGTAGTTAGGGCATCGGACCGGTAATCTGAAATTGTAGGTTCAATCTCCGTTGGGGGCGTGGATTAGTCCCAGTCTTCAGTGATCAAACATATATTATCTACTAACTTCCCACTAATCTCTCCATTACTCAGATTCCAACTCCGAAAATCCGCACTCGTAACCAGCACTCTCTCCTCTTTAATTTGCCAGTTATCACTGCATCGTTAACAGTCTGCCAAATGCAAACAGTAATAATACCAATTGAACTAGAATTGGAAATAAGATTCATAGTGTCTCAAATTATCAAGGGTACTCGTGAGACTGACGCTAAAAGTAGAGAAATTACTCTTAGAAACCACCAATCACAACGAATGGGCGTGTACGGACCGCTCTTGTCCAGCTAAACTGGTTAGCAAGACATTGCTTTTCGTAAAGAGCCATGTGCGTTTTAAGGGATGAAACTGGCACATGGGACTATATCCACAACTATCCTGCGAGAGTAAATGCGCAGTCCACTACTGGTGGGTTAATGCTTGTCGCAAAACCAAACTATTTGCAAACAGGTGAAACGTTTAAGGTGGCTCGACCCTATTTCGTCAGTGCGTGGGTAGTTGAATTGAAGCGGCTATTAATTGCGTTACAGAATTAAGTTGACCAAACTTTTTACGCACACCTACTACAAATGGACCAAATTTTATAATGATACTAGTTTGGCTGAAATCGGAGCTTTTTTAACATCGAAATTGTTATACACTCGATTTGAAATTTTGCCAATTTTCTCAAAATCCAGACCTCGACGAGCAAAACGATTTATGAGACTTTGTAAATCAAATGTTTGTCTATAATGTGAGAGCGTTTCAAGAAATTCTATTAAGCCGATTTTGAGTAAAAACGGAGCAATTTTTTAACTTTGAAGAAATTTAAAACCGCGGGTGCTCTACTAAATTAATTTTATAACAACTAGACGCCTAATAGGCGTTCACTCGGGCTACACCTGTGTAAAGTACTTGGGGAGAAATGGAGAACAGAAGTTGATGGAAACCAGTTTGACTTGTCAGTGTCTTTTGATTGCAAAAATGCATGACAAGAGTAGAACACAAATTATATTGGGGAGAAAGTAGTTTGTACATAATTGTACCACATCATGGTGGTTATTAATATACTTCTGGTCTTTTTATCACGCCAGACATATACAGTATACAGTCTGCTTTATTTTGTAAATGCCTACCAAATGATCCAATATGATCTATAGATAATACATTATAGCTCAGACAATTTAAATTTCTATTCTGTACTTTTTTACTTTGATTTATGGAAACAAAACTTACAAACTGTGGCAGACTGTTTCGATGTCCAAGTTAAAAATGATTTTGATATTGCTGTTGTCACATTGGTAGATTCTAGAAGTACCACAGTTACCTTTCTATGAAATCATTTCAGTTTCTTAACACAACTTTTCAATACATGTATTACCATGTTTTTAATATGGAGCAGATCAATGATTATAGCAGTAGTCAGTTGCTGATGGGCGCTTTATTTGAAGAAGTGTAATGTCATACAATATATGCTCAGTACCGATACCATATATAGCTCCTCCGTGCACATCAATCTGATACTACTACATACAGTATAATATCTTCAATTCAATCCATTTTGTCTTGTTTCTGTGAGCATGGTTGCACAAAGCTTGTACAAATTTGTGGTTGAGTATCACTTTTCATTGATTGAAAATATCATTTTGTACATTCTAAAATTATTCTTCAATTGTTGCTAATATAAGGTCTCATAAACATTACTACCATTTCCATGATTATCCATCACTATATTCTTATCTGCTAACATTGAGCATGATTGACAATAAAGTGCATTCAATATAATCATGACATTGTAAAAAATACAGATTGCACTAAATATTTATAAGTTAATAAAAAAATCATTTGTTTTCCATTGTTTATTTGGTGTAATTTTGCACCATTTATTAATTCCTGTTTCCTGGCTTAATTATTGTCACCACGCAAAGGCAAGAATCTCCTCAGTCTTTCTAGTTAACTGATAAACATTGTAGATATTGTTAGTTAATTTAGTTCGTTTTTAACACGGCTCTCACGAAGAGCATGACTGTAGACACCGTGTAAGCAAATATTATGAAATATTATTAATTAAAACAAACTACTGATCTATTAAAGACAATATCTCCATGTCTTACCACAGGTAGCCCAAGCTCACTATTAGTGGCTATTTATAAGAGAATGTATGTCACTCAATATCACTCAAAATTTCTGTCTTAATTTTAATAAAATTCCACGATACTTCTAGAGTGCGTTGTTCATGCTTTCATCTAACCTCTGGATGAGTTTCAGGGAAATTCGTCGATTTTAACTGCTCGCCCTAAGCCACTCAAAAATGATATGCATGCCTGCATGCGTGTTGCTTTGGCGCCTCGCGCAAAAAATGCAAATACATGGAAAGTCACGCCAGTGATAGCCAGAGTAACGCTGTACGTAGCAGTTCCTTACTAAAATTTCTAGAACTATGGTATTTCCTTGTGCAAAAAGAAAACGGAAAAGTGAAATATTGCTGGAAAACACATTAAAGGCTAAAAAGGCGAAGGAAAGTAGTTCACCAGTCCAGGTAACTTGGAAGACTTAATAGTTCCATGTATTTGCATTTTTTGCACGAGGCGCCAAAGCAACACGCATGCAGGCATGCATATCATAAAGCCTGAATCAAACACCGGCAACAACTCGGAGAATAGAGATGCACATATGGCAATGTTTAAAAAATTATTTAATGGTCTTAAAAAACTTCAATGCCTTTGTAATTTACACACCTTACTGGTAAAGGATTGAATGATTTAATATCGAGAAATAAAAAAAAATTGATCTTAAGGTTCAAACGCTAGGGCGAGGGTTTGCATTGAAATTCAAGACTTTAAAGTGGTTTAAAAACTAACCAAACCCTATTTTTATTGTTTCAATGCAAAAGTTCTGGAAATAAGAACTCAAATCATCGGATTTGAGTTATAGTATCAAATCCGAGTTATATCGAGTGATTTATATTTGCATTAAATTAACGTCGAACAATAGCTAAAATACAATACAATACAATACGTTTATATTATTAGTAATTCCCAGAGGGGATTTTGAATACTAATTTACAAAATGTGTGTTGAGATAAAGCTTCTTAAAATTCCATCATGGTCAACGATTTACCGGATAGCATAGTGGTAAGTGAATGGACTAAGATTCAACGGGTTGAGGGTTCGAGGCTCGGTAGGGTCGATGCGTAAGATATCATTTGCGATTTTTTTAAGATCAGAATTGTCAATTCATTAAATTTTAAGACTTTCTGACTTCTAGTGTGTGTCTAAAATCTCAAATGCAGTGCATTGACTAGTTTTCAAGAAACAGTATTATTAACGTGGATGTCGAAATTCCGAGATAAACGCAGCAATTTAGTGCTTTACGTACAGTCATCTCAACGGCGATCAAAAATAGCAAATACGATGACATATTCACAAAATAAAGAACCATGCCTTGGTATTATTTAGAACCGAAAATATTGCAACTTTTCTTTGGAAAATTATTGTTATAAAATTAATTTAGTAGAGCACCCGCGGTTTTAAATTTCTTCAAAGTTAAAAAATTGCTCCGTTTTTACTCAAAATCGGCTTAATAGAATTTCTTGAAACGCTCTCACATTATAGACAAACATTTGATTTACAAAGTCTCATAAATCGTTTTGCTCGTCGAGGTCTGGATTTTGAGAAAATTGGCAAAATTTCAAATCTAGTGTATAACAATTTCGATGTTAAAAAAGCTCCGATTTCAGCCAAACTAGTATCATTATAAAATTTGGTCCATTTGTAGTAGGTGTGCGTAAAAAGTTTGGTCAACTTAATTCTGTAACGCAATTAATAGCCGCTTCAATTCGACTACCCGCGCACTGGCGAAATAGGGTCCAGCCACCTTAAGGAGTCCGAGTTGGCCAGAATGCTAGAACATCAAGTCCAAAGAAAACGAATAGGACTTTCTATATTGCTCATATTAGGTGAAACGTAGAATAGCGGAAAAGGGAACCAACAAACGAAGAAAAACGCGATTCAAATTGATAAAAAACGCCCATTTTCCGGCCAACAGGCCCAATCTACCCTAAAGCAGTAACAAAAAGTTCGCGACCCATAGTCCAACTAGCCTTACAGGGATTTTCGAAATTATGCGAACTCATGCATTGAAAAAGTCCATTAGTTGGAATTTGGTTATTCACTTCTGTCAGTCAATTTTAAAAATTAAAAATACAAAGATTTTTAAAATCATATTTAGCTTTTACAGGTCGTTTAAAGATCATTATTTGTCATTTGGTATGCTTTTAGGGATCTTTATGAGTATTTTTTGGGTTGTTTGTTTGAAGTGACCGAAAAACCAAATTCCAACGAACTGTTTGGAGGTCAGAGTTCACATTATTTCGAAAATTGCTGTTATCTAGAGAGGAATTGGTCGGAACAGTTATTACATCTTTTACAATAACAAATAATCGTTGGGATTGAAATGGGATTCCTCAAGGAAAGTGTTTGATTGCAAAGTGAGCTACAAACTGTATTAAAAATGTTAATTTATTCAGAGTTAACTGATATATTCAATCAATTTTGAAGTACCTATTATAAAAAAGCCCTTTCTCAATCGGCCCTAAAGTAAAATTTAAAAGAAACGTTGGGAATCAAGTACTAAGATAACTAAGGAGAAATAAACTGTCAGATGAGAAGTCAAATAGAAAACAAAGGATTTAGTACAATTTAGTTCGCTAACTTTTTCGCGGATATATTGTAAGCACTCTATACAGAATGTAGTGATCCCTATTCTCTATTTTTGAGTTTGGATTAGAAACATCTCAAAAGTATTTTTAAATAGCTAGGGAGAGAGAGTTCAGACTTTTAATATGAGGTGGTATTTCTTCCCATATTTTTGAGACAGAGAACTGAAAAGTGAATTTTCCATAGTTTCCTTTAACCAGTGGACGAACAATATTCCCTCTGGCTGAAAACCTTGTATAGTAGGAATGTTGTTTGTCTACCATCTTAAGTATTGTTTTAAATACTGTTGGAAATTAAAAGTCGCTAAATCAGAAAACTCTAATCTGAAAACCCTACTGTGGATATCCCACTCGTCACTTGTATTTTCTTTGTTTACGCACTCGCCTAAAGGCTCGCGTGTGTATACTAAAAGATACAAGTGACTTGTGGGATATTCCACGGTATGCCACTCGATCGAAACCATTGTATAACTACTATTTAGTAAAAATCTACTAGAGTGCTTACAATGTATCCGTGCAAAACTTTGTAAGAAATTGCACTAATTTGCACTAATTAAACAATAGAAAATAATAATTAATAACTATAATAATAATTTATTAATTTATAAAGCGCATTTTCCATGACTTGATGATCAAATGCGCTTAAATAAACCTAAATATAAACTAAAATGAAATTATACTTAAAAGATAAAATTATAATTATATTATTATAAAAAACAAAGGATTTCGTGCTATTTAGTACAATTGATATTAGTTCGCTAGGTCTAACTTTTTCACGGATATATTGTAAGCACTCTAGTATTCTAATGCAAATTTTGAGGAAAAAACAGCTGCAGAGTTGAATCACCTACATCTACGGCTATTTCGATATAGTAAAAAAGGCTTTTAAGCCTAAACTATAGCTAATTAAGATAACTAAACAATATTTAAGTAAAATAGCAGAAAGAAATAATTCAAAGTGAACTGAAAAATTGTTTTGTTTTCGTTTTTAGACGATTTTTGGCGTGAATGACTTTTAAGTCACAGAAAACTCAGTTTAGTAAGCGAGCAAATACTCATTTTTTGTGAGCCGTACAAACTAGAAAATGGTATTTTGGAAAAGAGGATGAGACAAAGAACTTTCTAAATAAGATAAACAGGGAATACATAAGTGTAGAATACCTTTTATTACCTTTCAATAACTTTTCTGCAGGATCCCTTTTGGTTGAAGCTACAATTTGAAAAGTTTCACTTTGGATTTCACCGAGTTCACGAGTGTTGATTAGCTCACAAGCACTTTGGAGAGGGCGTTTTACGCGCGCGATGATTACTAGTTTGGGCTACCTGTGTCGTATGTCAATTTTATTACGACCGTTGGGGAAAAACAAAATTCGCGAAAAAATCAATAAAGTTCCACATTCCAAAACAAAATGTCTCCTATATTATCCAGATTGAACTTTTTATGAAACTTTTAGGCAGGTTTTCGGGCGCATTTGTGCACGTTTTGGAGTATTTTGGGGGTCGCTCTTTTTCATGGTTCTCTTTGGTACTATATACTAGTAGATTTTTACTAAAACAATTAGACTACTAGTTCTCGTTTTCTATCGGCATTGATGTAACTATCCAAGTATGGATAATGAACTATAGTTCTATCATGCGATAGAAAACTCGAACTAGTAGTCTAATTGTTAATTAGAGGACTGCAACAGTTCTGAATTAATAAGTTCTCTATAATGTATTCCAAATTCTGACTGATGTCCTCCGAAAACAAAAGCCATTCTGCGTGATGGAATAGATCAATAAGAGATATAATTTTAAACATTTTTAACTACCTGGGTCCGATTGCTCGAGGGCGGGTTAGCGTTAAGCTTCTCTTTAACCTAGCGCTAACCTACCTTCAAACAAATGAATGATATCGTTCGTGTTCCAAACGAAGCGCGCGAGCTTTCGACGGTGCGCGTGCAACACTTAACGTCATAATAGTTGACAAACGAAAGTGCGCATTTCAACTCGTATTCCTTGAAGCAATCACTTGTTTTACTGCGCTGCGTTTGTTTGAATTCCAAATCATGAGGGAAGACGACAAAGTGGATCCTTTAGAAGCCCAACTTGAGGCCCAACAAGAGCTGGCGAGTTTGCATCGACAATATCGCTGCATGCGCAATGCCAAGAAAGCCTACACTACGGAAACTCAAAACATCATACGACGGCAAAAAGCGGTCATAGAGGCATTAATGAAAGAGGAAATAGAAATGTTGACGCTGAAAAATGTAGCTGGGAGGCTTGTCAATCAGGTTGAGGATGAGAAAATGTTAGATGAGATAAATGGCCTTTTGGAGAAGGAAAACAGCATTGAAGAAGAAGCGATGGTGGAGCGAAAGAAGTTTGAAGAAATTAACGCCGAGATATGTGCTATGGAATCAAAGATCGCGAAACAAAGGCAGACGATGCAAGGGAGCAATAACGTAAGCCATGCCAAGAATGTCGTTCTTCAAAAGCATATCCGTGTCTTGAAAAACCGACTCGATAACTTGAGCAAGAAATTCAACATTGCAATGGCTGGTAACCAAAAATTGCGGATGAAAATCGACCATGTTAATGGTCAGAAAGCTCGATTCAAGAAGATTTCTCGTCGTCTAGAAAACGGACTGACAGAAGTTAAAGCCGAAATCGAAAAAACTTCCGAAACTGCTACGTCACATTTTAATGCAAGAGACGAAGCTCAGCACCGAATGGCCTCCTTACGTGAACGCGGAGAAAGAGACCTTATCGTGTACAACAATGAAATTAAAGATGTTCTGAGAGCAATTGAACACGACCGCAAACTGCGGGCCTTCATGAACACTAAAGCTGAAGACAGAGCGAGTATCCTTGAAGAGGAAACAGCAGCTAGAGAGTTGCGGAAGCTTAACATACATTTGGGAGGCTTGAAACTTGAGGCAAAGAAGTACGAAGAAATCTTTGAAAAGATTAAAGAAGCCACAGGAATGCACGATACTGATACACTGGTATCGTCTTTCATTGAGAATGAAGACACTAACTTCGCGTTGTTTAATTATGTCAACGCAATGAATACCGAGATCGAGGAGCTGCAGGAATACATCAAGTTCTTGAAGGAAGAAACCGAACTCACAAAGAACGAAGGGGTGGCGAGTGATGTCCGACGAAAAGAAATACTACAAGAGCTGGAGGCACAAATGACAGCGGTGACTGCAAAATCAAACGCTTTGACGAAAGAGGTGAAGACCAGCAGACGAATAATTGAAGCAGCCAAACCAAAAATCGAAAAGATCTTCGTGGGAATGAAGTGTGATCGCTCGGCCATAACAGATCTTCTGGGTGGAGGTACTACTATAGATGATTATAATGTTATGCAATACCTGGGGATTATCGAACAAAAGTGCAACGAAATGCTGCAGATCAAAGCTCTCCTAAAAACAAAGATAGCAGTGGAAGAAGGCCAGAAAGAAGGGAGTGCTATTGATGGACTTCAAGGTGCAGGACCTCAGCCAGTTCAAGGGAAGCTGTCAATCAATCCACCATCCATCGAGGAAGAAAGTGATCTTATACTACAAACATCTGATTCTAGGCCGCTGACTATGGAAGAGGTACAAGTGCTTCTTTCGCAGCTTACATCGAGGGGTGGCCCTGGTAGGACATCAGGGACTGCTACACAAGCGAAGAAGGAACGTGTTTGAGACACTATCAATTGTATTAAATTTATAAAATTGTTATATCGATTGCTTTATGCTATCCTTCCGTGTTGTGTTGAATTAAGAATAAACATATGGTGGCACATAACGGCTAGTTTAACTGTATTTCACCTTCATTAATTAAGCGCTTACCAAGTGAGATCGAGGAAATAGAAAACGCGCGCACGTGCTGTGTGCAGGTTTAGAGCACTGGGAGATTGACCAGAACACGAAAAAAGTGTTCAGAGAAATATATATAAGATGTAGCGAAGTTCCCCTCAACGCTTCTCGAGTGTTCTGGTCAATCGCCAAGTACTCGATATCTGCGCACAACACAGCGGGAAAGTTTTCTGTTATTTTTTCATACAATACATCAATGTTTAGAAATACAATCAGTCTTCATTTACGCTGACCAAATTGAAAAGTGCGCGCTCAAGCTGTGCACATAGCGCGATGTAAGCCACTGACTTGGCATGCAATTGCTTATTCTTTACTAATATTTTGCGTTGATGTTGTTTTTAAGTAGATAACAAACGTGTGTATCAAATGATCAATTTTGCATTCTAGTGTAATATTTTTCCATATATATACAGCATCACATATTTTAGAAAATCTCTAACAAGGGGTCAAGAATTTCCAGTAAATGATTGATTTTTACTTTGATGTTAATTGCTGTAACTATTTCTACCACTAGAGAAATTGAAAACTACTAAGGTTACACACTTGTAACTTTCCAGAAGAGCACATTTTGAGTTGAACTTATAATACAAATATTCTGTATTTCCAGTCATAACAATGAATAAATGATAACCGCGTACCCTTATCGATTTGGGCTAATTTAGTGTTTGTGGAAAATTTGATTCCGACGCGTAACTGAGGGAAAATGTTATTTCGCTGCACGGCCTGTGTTCAGCTGTAATTCGGGTACTGTTTGCCCCCAGGGGGGTAGTCCTCTATATAAGCTATATATGCATGAGCGACGTTTTGGTCTGGTATAGAGTATGACTAGTTTGCATGATCTGAATTGGACACACTTTTACTGAAACCTGCCATTTGGCTGGAACACGGTACACTTTTCACAGAAAATCACTGATCTTTAGGTCTGAATTCGAACTAATTGGGTACGAAAAAATCAAATTTAATTTTGCCGGGGGGAGCTCCATTGTAAAAAGATCGAGTAGACAGAGACAGACAGACAGAAGTGTTTTATTTGGTGTCTTATATAACTATATCTCGACATTTTTCCAAATAAGTTTATAATTAATTAAAAAAAAAATCATTTACAATTATGAATGGCAAGAACTATCTCTTCAATACAAGATTTCTTTTAGAAAAACATTTAAACACAAACCTTGCTGCTGCTACTTGCAAATCCTTGGGCGGGTTCAGGAGTAGCAGAAACAAGTGATCGTCAGTAAGATGGCGATAATTATTATTTTGTTCCAGTAATTTCAGAAATTCGTTTCTTAGATCGGTATACAGGGGACAATAGACGAGAAAGTGCCTTTCGTCTTCTACTGCGTCAGGACAAAAGAAGCACTTTCTTTCCTCTGGTTTTCTGTATCCTCCCACATATCTACCCTTTTCAATTTCAAGATCATGGCCTTATCCTCAACTTAGTGAAAGCTTTTCTATGTTCAAAGTTTTTAACTTCAATTAAATAGTTTTCCAAAGAGTATTCAGACTTGACAAGACGATAGGTTCTTAATTTATTTTTTTGTCCAGGGATACTCCTGTTATCATTGAAGAGTTCCCCATTCCAAACTTGCAGTTCTATATCGATCAGCCTAGTTTTAATTGCGCGAAATGCGATGGGCCCTGAGAAACTAGTATTATAATTTATCTCGGCCCACATGTTACCCAATCCACATTGATCTAAAACAGATTTTAGTTTAAAGATCCAATGTGCATTGTTACTTGAATCAATTGTTTCCCTGAGCATCAATGCGGCTAACTTTTGATTGTTTTCGCTCCTAATTAAATTAGTCCAGAATTTAATAGACCTAAGTTTAGCATAAACATTCATTGGTAGTTGGCCTAGTTCGGCTAAGCACGCTGAATTAGTGGCATTCTTTCCAACTCCAAGTAACATTTTGCAGAATTTTATATGAACTGACTCTACGGGATCGTCTTTTGATACCTCGATACCCCAGACTTCACTACCATATAAAAGGATTGGTTTAACTAATGACTCAAATAGTTTTATCGAGAGACGGGGATCCACATTAAAGTTGGGTCACATTTCTTTTTTTAATTTGAATAGTGCTTTTAAAGATGATTTCTTTAATTCTTGTTTCGCAATGGAAAAGTTGCCAAAGGCGCTAAAAGTAATACCTAGGTATTTGTACATTCGGACATTTTCGAGAATATTCTCTTTGTATATCTCACACACACGAAAAACAAATACGGTGCGGGGGGTGGGGGGGGGAATACTTAATTGCCCTATTTCAGACCAGCAAAAATTCCCGGGGTATGCTCGTCGTATCTCTAGGGGTAAAAGGGGGGAGGGGGGGGGGGTAAAAGTCAGTGATTAGTATCTTATCTTTCAGGGTGTTAAAATTGAAGTTTAGAGTTTTAGCATTTCCTGGTCTTTCTTAGGGTATCAAAAGAGCCCATCGCTTATTATCTTGTTCTCAAATCAGGAAGAAATTTGCCCAACAAAAGCGTGTCGACCGTTCAATTTTATTTATGTTCATCAAATAACGCTCATTAGTTTGTCATCACTGGTATCTCTTAGGGGTTAAAAATCGTCCAGCCCGCCCTTCTCAAGACTTCCGATATCTTTTATGGCTATTTTTTAAAATTTCCGACGAGCATACCCGATCCTTTTACAATGGAGTCTCCCCCGGGAATTTTTGCTGGTCTGAAATAGGGCAATTAAGTATCCCCCCCCCCCCCCCCCCCCGCACCATATTTGTTTTTCGTGTGTGTGAGATATACACGTTCAGATATTTGTCAGAAATAGATTTGTCATTTATATCAATACAGTTCTGAATATCTATTTCTGCGTTAACGTCATTTACACTGTTGCTTAGTAGTGCAGATTTCGTATGAGTTTGAAAAGGACCGCGCCGTGCCGTGACCGTGTCAGTGCTAGGCCGTGTTTCCTATCAAAACATTCGAAAATTCTGCCGTAACCGCGCCGCGACCATGCCGCTGCCTTTTGACACTCATACGAAATCTGCACTAATACAGTTTACAGTACTAGTAGTTACGGTTCGTACATGAATATGAATAAATGGTTCATAAGTTCGCTGATAACGGTTATTGTTGTGTTTACCCCGAGCACCCCGATCTCTCTTTTCGTTTTCAAGTGTTTTTGAAATAACGGTTCATAATGGTATCTGCAGTCATGGCTGGCTTCATGGGAAATGGTTAATCAACCCATGTTTCAGCCCCTTCAGTGAAACAGCCTTAAATTACTTAGGTTTTTCCCTTAGTTTTCATAAAAAAGGGCTTCTTATTCTTCTGTCATTCTTCTTCAGTCTCTAGTCTCTCTTCCTTTATCTTTGCCTCCATCTCTTCTTCCTTCCTTCCTTCCTTCCTTCCTTCCTTCCTCCCTCCCTCCCTCCCTCCCTCCCTCCCTCCCTCCCTTCCTTCCTTCCTTCCTTCCTTCCTTCCTTCCTTCCTTCCTTCCTTCCTTCCTTCCTTCCTTCCGATCCTTCCTTCCTTCCTTCCTTCCTTCAGTCCTTCAGTCCTTCCTTCCTTCCTTCCTTCCTTCCTTGGAGTTTAGGTTATTAAATGTCCGTGGCTCGTGAAAAATCGTGCATGTTGTCCTATGAGTCTATGCTATATGTTTGGTCTGAAGCTTCAGATCATCATCATACGTAATTGTGTATATTTATTAATCCGCCTTTTTTTTTTTTCTTTCTTTCTTTCCTTCTTAATATTCTTTATAACCTTCACAGTATTTATCATATATTTACTTATTTGTAATTATTTCTTTAAATTGTCTGGGCACTAGCGAGTCAGCGATTGAAAACAAAAGAAATTCGGTTTCGAAGATTTTTACCCTTTGTTCTTCTCTAACTCTTTAAACAATACGGTGACCCCCTGATTTTATGAATGATTTATGCTCACAATTTTATAAACTTTTCGTATAAAGAAAAAAAGAATACTTCTATCGTTTCGATTTTGAGTAAATTTATCATTTTTCTGTCTGATCCTCCAAAGACGTGTATTCTGGAGTAGTCTAGAGGGCCATTTTTAGCATATTATTGTCACTTTTCGCTTCTTTGCAAATTGTTCGGCAACAACTTAGTTCCAAGCGTTTTTCTGCATCCCAGGCTATCATTTTGTTTGCTTTCAGTAATATACATTTGGTTGTTCCAAAATTCTTATAATTTGACCGGATATCGCGAGGCCATTTTTCGTAAAAAAGATCCCCAAACACCCCACATCTCCCCCCCCCCCCCCCCCCCCATATCTCAAGAGTGACCTCGGTGACCCCCCTTTTTTATTTTACATTTTATTTCCTGCTATATGCTCCTCTTTCTTTGAAGGAATTTTGAAGCCAGTTTATCGTAAAAATTCATGAATCCCGAACTACCTTAATATAAACTGAATTTTTCAAATTGTAAATATTTCACTGCTTGCCTCGAATGCTAGTACTAGCTATGCTAACTGCGGCAGTGAATATTTCTAAGTGTATTTTAAAGATGGAAATAAAATGATTGATTGAACTTACTGAACGTGCGCTGCCTCGTCACTTTCGTGAACTGATAAACTCATAAACAAACTGTTCAAAGATAGCGAGCTTTGTTTGGCGTTGCGCAACATCAGACAGTAGATCTAAACAATATGCACCCTTACAACAATGATTCAAGTGTTGATATCGGTCAAAGAGAAAGCGTTCACAACAAAGACAACGGCGTTCCAAAACAATTCGAGTAACTTCAAATGGTCTCAGTAGCGTGACTCATTCTTTTAGTTTTCTTTTCGTTTTACTGTTACTCAAATTGGCCTCGTTGGTCGACTTTCTCTTTAAATCATTTTATTTGTAGACTTATCGTGAAGACAATAGTTTTTGACTAGAACCTTTGTAGATAATCTCATGTAAAATTTAATTTATGCAAATGATTTGCTAATCTATTCAGACCCAGGACTTTCTTTGTTGCGCATGGTTGTTCAAACAAGGTTCAAACACCCTCTTAGTGTTCTTCAAGTCTTTGTCAGAATTTTACTGCTTTTAACAGCAAATTTTGACTATAGAATTTTCAAAGTGAGCCCCATTTGCTGGGATTTCGATATCTATCATCCAGGTCTTTTGAACTGAGTTGAGCCATGGAGAAAGTCGCCATATTGTTTTTGGTTTTGGTAAACTTTGGTCTGCAGTCAGGTAAGGTTTGCGCATTGACCGCTGTGTCTACAGACACTTCTTGCTTCTAGGAAAGTCAAGCAGTGTTTAAGACGATTCTACAATGCATGAAGCAAATAACAGACATCACAAACATCCTACACGGATCTGGTGTCGGATTTCTGGTGAAAAAAACCTTATAAGCAGCAAGAAGCTATTCCACGTCCAACAGAAATCAATGTCCTACAGTTGAACGATCATCGTCACTCCTTTCATTCCACGATCATTTGCTCGCCTTTATTCTTGTGAATCGAAAAATCTCGATTGTGGTGGATAAGATAATCTTCCGTTTGAAATGTTTTGGTTGTAGGAACCCAGCTTGTTGTCCGTCAAAGTTAAACGGTTTAGCATCCAAGATTTGGGAATTTTTCACACTTTTTATAGAACACGCGAAATGTTGCACGCGACTGCATATAGCTGGTTTTTAATTTTGAGAGCCTTTGCATACTAGGGCCATTGCGATCTTAACTTAGCAGGTATTTAAAAGTCTTTTTGTATGAAAAATGGGGTTTCCTTTCTTGCTGTGTCCACTGCATGCCGTGTGACAAGCCGCATCGCCTACTCTACCCTTTGGGCGCCAAAATACACTGTTTAACGACATTAGCTTGGCTAACAGTACTTGTTGTTGAATGTAGAGCTTTTAAAATATTGAATTTGTTCTCCAAAGTGTCATCGTCGATTCGTTAGAATTATATATCACTTATGTATTTATATACGAACCAGCCCTCGACATTTGTGGCTTAGCGTTATAATAAATTCCAATTTCTTTTTCTCTTTTGAAATTTTAGAAGTTTTTATTTAACTTATTAAGCCCCAAAGTGCTACCAAAATTATGATTTGACATGGCAAAGAAATTTTGTCTTTTGCATTAAATATCAAAAAGATCGAGTGTCCCGTTCATGTGTGAGTGGGATATTAATGTTTCATCGACCGAAAATCTTGTCGATTCACATCAACAACAGTTTTAAAGCACGCTAAGAGGTGGGGTCTGAGGCGATCTACATGCACAGGGTATATAGCTACTCTGTGACAGTAAACTATGCAGTATTATTTTCAAAGGCCAAACAACCATTAACTATTCTGATAGCCATCATAGTATTCATGATAATATTTAGTGTTTTGTCAGGAGTATTCACTATATAGTTTTGTTTTTCATAATCATTGATCACCATTAATGATTGAAATCATAAGAACTTTTTCTAGCATAAAACTAAGCTTTTAGACGACATACCCTTTGTGGGTCATAAAATGACAAATATTGTTACACCAGTGGAATTACCATTTTTCACCACAGACACTATTTATTTTATGGCGCTACAAATGGTTTGTTAATATTTGATCTGAAAAAATGCCATTATTTGTAATTTATTGACACTTTGACGAGTCGGCCCTAGCACTAGGACTTAGGTCTTAATAGTTCACCTGTCACTGAACATATTATTCATTGCACACAAACCATAAATAATGAATTGGAAGTCAAACATGAACTGTTTGTGAGAAGACAGATATCATGAGAAATGTTTAGCTCTTAATTGTTTTTGGTTTAAATAGTGTACTTTGGATTGATAGCTCCACAAAAGGCTTAATAATTTATACATCCAATAAATATGCAAGAAGCTAGATTCAACAGAACTTTTTTCACTCCAAAACTCGAGACAGTAAGGTTTTTCTTTTAAACTTCCCTTTTACTTATCATCTGTCCATGAATGTTTTAAAGCTGTCAATTTGTTTAATATTTATAACATTAAATACAAGATTATAAGCACTGATTAGATCAATAAATAAATAATTATTCAAACACACATCTCCAAATGTTTCATATGCTTTAAAAAAGAAGACATTTGAATTGCATATTTCATATCTTTCTAAACTGTCTTAGATGTTCTATTCCAAGACATTTTAAAATATATTTTTCATTTCATTCCTACATTTTATGTAAGAGAAAACTTTTATGAAAAAACAGAAAAGCTTGTATATGCAAGTAATGGTAATATTTATTGTTCTGTTATCTAATATTTCTAGTGTTTTTAATGCATAATTCTGCTTACTTCAGACACAGGAAATACTTGTCACAACATACTATCTGAAACATAAATGTATGTACAGAACAGTGTATATACCAATTAAGAGTTCCTGGGATTAAGATGAGTTACATATTATACTATAGAGAGCCAAAATCCAATTTTTTTAAAAAGCTGAATCTCCATTAAGAAAATAGATTTAATAAATATTGGGTAACAAATTTAAAGCTTATATCAAGTTTTTTTTATCAGGTTTTGCCTGTTTTAGATAACCTCTTGAATTCAATTTAGTTGCTTATCATGGTTTACTGGTTTATATTGGACTCACCACCTGTAGGGGGTTGCCTTCGCCATTATGTAGAAGCTACATGTATTATAATTGCATAAAATTTAATTTAAAGGTGCCACATATTAATGACTCAAACAATTATTAAACTAAATTAAATTATTAAATTAAATTAAATTAATTATTAAACTTATTGACCATTTTCATAGTTAAGTAGAAGAAATAAAAGCTTCTGACAAAAAAATAACAGATATTTTGCAAGACAGTATTTCCCGAGAAATATTTCTAGAGGGCTTCAACACTTTTGGTTGAATACCAGAGTTCAAAAGTTATGTGCCATCAAAAAAGAGAGATTTGTAGGTATTTTTGACTGGATGCCTGGGTGGCCATGTTTTGGTGCATTTTCAAAATATTAAATCCCCCTATCTTGTGAAGGATTTATTACACTTTCTTTAGAAACTCTAGAGCTCATATTCCCTAAATCAACAATCATAGATTCAAAGCATTACTCTTCTAGAAATGTTTATTTTTTAACATTTATGCTAATTAGCAGCAGCCATTTTGAAAGTCATGTACATAAATATATTTTCAAACAGAATTTCTCACCAGTGAACAAACTCTGGCAGTGACAATGATGTATGTTGTGATTTGAATTATTTATTCTCAGGGGTGGCTGGGGATTTTTAATTAAAAAACCCCCCTGATTTGAAGTAAAAAAAGTGTACATGCATAGATTTGTAAAAACAATTTCATATTATTGTCACCTCTGAACTGTTCATGTTAGTAATGCTAGCATGCATTTATTAGGAATATGTTGACAAGTTTTTGGTGAAGTTATGTATTCCATGAGAAAGCATGATGCTGCAGAAATTTGAATGGATTGATGATGATTTTAAAATGTAACTTACTTTGAAGATGTATTTTCATTTTAATCTGGCTTTAAATAAGGCACTCAGATGTGGATTCAACTTCTTTGATTTACTTTCCTGATAACATTGTAACCCATGGAACTAACAGTTCTTGTATGAGTGTGAAACACACCATAATGCGACCATGTCAGGACCATGATGTCTAATATAAAAACTAGACCCTGTTGGCAGGGCTTACTCATGCCCTGGCTGAATGGAGCCTTGAGCGTGGATGAAAATAATCCAACTGATATTCGCGCTCTAAAAGTTAATAAAAAGATGATGATTTGCCAGTTGTAAACTTTCGACATGGAAAAAATAATAGAGAATATACGCAATGCACTTTAAGACTCATGCTGGTGGAGCCTGGGCACGAGCCGGGACACGAGTAATTAGGTACTACCCGATAGCGGGGTTCCCATTTCAATTTTGATAATTTTGTTGTTGTTGATTCACTTGATAGCATTAGACTCCCAAATATGTGAAAAAAGACTTTCTCTAGCTATGATCCATTGAGGTAATAAACACTGAGATAACTCCAGTTTACTGCTGCACTAAATTTTGTCAAAGCCTCACTTCACTTTGAACAATCACTTTTGTTTGAATAGCAGTACATTTGGCAACTTGCCCTGTTTAGAATTGTACCAACAATACTAGCAATAGAGAGTCAGAAAATATTTTTTAACGTATGGATATTTCTTTGATTTTTGGTCAGTACTATTAATTTGCACTGCAGTACAATTACATTTATTATTTTGTAATTTGCACTTTTCCTGCCGTGCTAGCAATTAACATTGCTGCTCTCAGCCAATCAGAATTGAGAATTTATTTTTTGCATATTATTAATGTAAAACAACTCTAGTTGGTATGCAAAATTCCTTCTTTTTTCCTGTCAATTTTTTCATTAAATTCCAGACCCAAACTTGAACTGGATATATACATTTAGTGGGGTTAAAATGAGTTCAAAATCAAATTTTTATAAATTTTATTATTAAAAGTAGTGCAAAAAGTTCACTGTAAAACAAAATGTCATTGTACATTTACTTTGAGTGTTTGTCTAAACTTATCCACAGTTTAACATGCATAAATGTTTATGTTTTTAAGTTATCAACCCCAAATAAAAGATAAATGATCAAAATATAGGTACAAAAGACTTTGGCATCAGATTTTATTCTCTCAGGGTCTTTACCTTGAAGTGCTTTCCTTGGTGTGTTTAGAAGCATAGTCCTTGTTTCACACTCAATGCAGATGATTCTTGATTTCCAACTGGCTAGATTTTTAAGCAGTTATACTCAAGGCATCTTCATGAAACAAGGAATACACAATCCTGAATGACTCATTCATTATGAGAAGTTTTTTGAAGGTATGAATCCAACTAAAAAGTCGTCCAACTTTGAAAATGTTCTCCGTGTCCTTCATCTTTCGAGCATTTTTTTGTTACAACACTGCCCCCCCCCCCCAAAAAAAAAAGAAATTCAAATGTACAATTTTTTCGATTATTTAACTTGTCAGTTGTGTGTCCATGAAAAATCAACTCAATGGTTTACCATTTTTCGTAAAGTGCCTATCACCCATATATTTTTATGTTCAAACTCAGTTCTTGTTGGCAAGCATAGTGAAGATGTTTTTATCCTGTTTTTCCTAAACCCATATTATCTGAGATATAAGGGTTTCAAATATCAAAATGCAAATTTGATGATTAGAAGTAAAAGGAGTCATCATTTATTATACAAAAACAAGATAATTTAAGATACTTGAATTTTTCCATTTGTAAATTATATTCATTGGTAAAACCTGTTGTTTAGTGAAAACTCCAGCTATCAAACTGAAGACCTCTTTTTGTGAAAGCCATGAGAAGTTGGCAGTGTTGGCTCCATCATCACATTTGCATTTTGAAATTTGATACCTTTACATCTCAGAAATACGAGTCTAGGAAAAACAGGATAAAATATCTTCACTATGCTCTCCAACTGAATTTGAGAATAATAAAAATATGGGTGTCGATGGGGGCTTTAAGTATGGTGCTCTGCTCATGTGGGCCTTTCTCCCACGTAGGAGCTCTGCTACAATGTATAAAAACATTCCCCTGCCATTACTATGCCATTTTCAAATTCATGTTGAAAAAGGAAATGTACATACATGTAGTGTTCCCTTTCCAAACCATTGTAATAATCCATTGTCTGTTTTTAACTGATTATTTGAACCTAGGGCAGGGCAGATACATCAGAAATTTAGTGATAAATACTTTTCCTTTGAACGGATATTTATAAAAAAATGTGTTTTTGAATCAAATAGATATTAAACAACTTACAAACAACCTACAAACTTCATAACTATTTTTTTGATTATTTTCATATTTTTGGGGTCATTGTGGTCTGAGTCAATCCACCAGTTAGAACTATGCCATTGGCGGGTTGGTTGTTTACAGTTATAGTTATACGTAATGTATAAAGAACGAGAGAGAGTGTTTTATCGGATATAAAGATCCGAGCCGTAGGCGAGGATCTTTATACCGATAAAACACGATCTCGAGTTCTTTATAGGGCTTAAAAAACTCCAACACATATTAGAGTGGTTCTCTAAAAGAAATTCAAAAATATCTTCATTTATCTTGGAGAAAATCGAGGTTAAAGTTTATGTAAATTAGGCCGAATCTTTATCAGATTTAAAGACACTCGTCACGGTGGCGATTTTCATTGTGTTTGCCTTATGAATTATTAATGAGTTTTTTAAATTATAATTAAAATAGTACATTTATTTACTTATGATTGGTCTATTTTCTACAGATGCAAAGGTTGTGATCCCATTCGATGAAGAAAACTATGATGTAAGGTCTGAACTCAATGTTGTTTGTACTGTGACAAACGAGACCTTTGTAGCATGGAGCAAGGACGATACTGGTGCAAAAATACCACAAGTTGCAAATCGAAAACTTGTGAAGAATAAAACAGTTGTATTTGTTGAACCTGGTAGCAAGCCTGGTGAACAATACTGCCACCTCATTATTCCTACAGGATCTCCAACAACTGTTGGTGGAATGTACACTTGCCAAGGGAAGATCAGCCAGGATAAATTGAGAGTTGTAATTAGATGTAAGTGCTAGCCACACTGTCTGGCAACCATCTTCTTAATATTCTGGACAATCAAATTTCCATGACTTAATTTCTTTGCAAGTTTAGTACATCATGACAGCAGGCATGTTGGATGGTAGAGCAAAAGAATCTAAGAGTATTGGGATTTATGTACAACAAATGATTTATCTGTTTGTACAACAAATGATTTATCAGCTATTGTACAACAAATGATTTATCAGCTATGTACAGCAAATGATTTATCAGCTATTGTACAACAAATGATTTATCAGCTATTGTACAACAAATGATTTATCAGCTATGTACAACAAATGATTTATCAGCTATTGTACAGCAAATGATTTATCAGCTATTGTACAGCAAATGATTTATCAGTTATTGTACAGCAAATGATTTATCAGCTATTGTACAACAAATGATTTATCAGCTATTGTACAGCAAATGATTTATCAGCTATTGTACAGCAAATGATTTATCAGCTATGTACAGCAAATGATTTATCAGCTATTGTACATGTACAACAAATGATTTATCTAAGGAGCAAGTTAATGTAGCTCAGGCTATCTGATGTTAGAGGTCCAGAGTTCAATTCTCTATCTTATCACCTTGTTCAAGCGCACATCCCGACAAAATCGTGCCAACAATTCTGGCAATGATTTTAGGTCCTGTTTCAGACAAGTAGCTATAAATACCATTAAAATGGAGCACTGATGGAAAAAGGGGAGGTAAAGTGTGCTCAGTTGACTTCCGGGTAGACCAGCGCTTAGCTGAAGGAACTACCGATACTAAATATTAGTGCTTTACCTTTACCTTTATCTATTGTACAGCAAATAATTTAATTGTTCATGCTGTCCAACACTTTCGTGTGTATCTGCAAAGTCTCATGAGTTTCAAGCATTCCCTTGACAATGTGTAAAGGTGTCAGTGGTAGCCATGTGGGATAATCAAAAAACACACACTAATGAGAAATTGTTTGTTGAAGTTCATCCAAGATGGCTACCATTGAAACCCAACAATAAATAGGGACCTTTTAAAAGCAACCCAAAATGATAACAATGTGAATGTTTATTTTTATGTGCATGCACCATCATTCTGTAGTAGGTTTTCTTATAAATATGGAATGAAATCAGACATTTCATGATCCTTGACTGACAAACATGCAATTATAATGCAATTTCTTTCTGTAGTCAACTTGGCCAATGCAAAAACTACTCAACAACTTCATGTTGGTCAAAGGGAGAAGATTGTGCTTGGAGCCATGTCTTACCCACTGTCCAAGATCAAATGGAAAAAAGATGGTATAGATTTGGATTTTAGTGATCCTCGATTGATGCTAGAGAAAGATGGGTCAATTGCGTTTACCAAAGTCTTAAAAAGTGACGCTGGTAGTTATGATGTCAATGTCAACTGGGAGAACAGGAAACTTCGCAATATTAACATCAAAGTCACTGTTGTTGGTAAGTGTTGGTGTTTGTGATTTGTTGCAAAGTCAGTATCATTGTTGTATGGTACAATGCAATTGATTGTCATTAGATTCTGGCTTGTTGGGTGCGAATAGTATCAATATGTAAATTTTGCTGAATTAAATCAACAAAAGAGCAATATGTCTGAATTGTTACAACTAAGTTGGTCCCTGTAAAAACTACCATATTCGCCTGTGCATAATGCACTCCCATGTAATGTACTAAAATATGCCCCCCTTTTTTCAAATCATTTTCAAGAAAAATCAATTAATTATTAATAAAAACACTTTAAAGGGGGACGACAATCAAAATCCCTTAAAATTGGAATTGAATTATTCCTAGTTGAAGTATGGGACTGGTCATTATTTACAGGGGGGGTGGAAATAGAGGGGGGCCACAGATTTTTACGCTCACTGTGTAAGAATGTTATGTGTGTATGTATGTAGAAAGGGAGGAGGGGCCATCAAATTAAGCAGTTACCTTTTTCATTTCCACCAGCCCCCCCCCCCCCCCCCATGATGACAATAAATGCATATGAAAATTAAATTACTTTCCCAAAAATTCTGCATTTTAAGCTCATTGTTGCCAAGAAATTTGGCTTTAAAAGCCAAGAGAACAATAGGTCTGAGTAAATGATGTCATTTGCATACAATTCAGATGCTAATATACTTGATAATTTTGATCTCTCTCTTTTGAATATAAATATAATATGTTGCTGTGTGATTATAGGAGCCATATAGCTCAACCGAGTACTTTCATGTCATTTTCAAATTTCATCATCGTCCCACTTTAAAATGCAGAAACACAAATGATTAAGTCATTTGCCAAGGCAGTATCTTCCTCCTCTTCAAACAAAAGGTCATTTTCTGTTCCACCAAGAGAGGTAGCTGCATTTCTTGAAACTCTTCACTTTGAATGTCTTTGCACACTTTGCTGACACATGCAGATCATTAGATCATTCAGATCATGCAGATCATTCTGTTAGGGAAAAATCGTGACAAATACATGCAGCATACAAGAGCCAAATTTCACCAGATGATCCTTTTGGTATATTTGAAACAATAAAGAATGGGTGCCAAGAATTTATTTATTACAATTTCTTGTCATTCTCGTATGTTATATTTTTGCTTTTATTGTGGATATATCTCATTGAATAATGAGATAAATGTCTGTTAAGCAAAGAGAGCATATACAAATGCATTAAACATCCTCAGGTTTTGACTTTCAAAGTAAACTAGTTGTCACAAAGGACCTTGACTTAAACTATTTGCATGAATTTGGCAAGAAAATGTCACGCCAAACTTCGTTGTCGCTGCATTAGCCAACTCAAATGGTTCATTTAAAAATGTGGTGTTAGTAGGCTATTTGGCAGGGTGTCAGTAGGTTGTTGGTGGGGTGTCAGTAGGTTGTTGGTGGGGTGTCAATAGGTTGTTGGTAGGGTATCAGTAGGTTGGTAGGGTGTCAGTAGGTTGTTGGTGGGGTGTCAGTAAGGTGTTGGTAGGGTGTCAGTAGGTTGGTAGGGTATCAGTAGGTTGTTGGTAGGGTGTCAGTAAGGTGTTGGTAGGGTGTCAGTAGGTTGGTAGGGTGTCAGTAGATTGTTGGTGGGGTGTCAGTAAGGTGTTGGTAGGGTGTCAGTAGGTTGTTGGTAGGGTATCAGTAGGTTGTTGGTAGGGTGTCAGTAAGTTGGTAGGGTGTCAGTAGGTTGTTGGTGGGGTGTCAGTAGGTTGTTGGTGGGGGTGTCAGTAGGTTGTTGGTAGGGTGTCAGTAGGTTGTTGGTAGGGTATCAGGTTGTTGGTAGGGTATCAGTAGGTTGGTAGGGTGTCAGTAGGTTGTTGGTGGGGTGTCAGTAGGTTGTTGGTGGGGTGTCAGTAGGTTGTTGGTAGGGTGCCAGTAGGTTGTTGGTAGGGTGTCAGTAAATTGGTAGGGTGTCAGTAGGTTGTTGGTAGGGTGTCAGTAGGTTGTTGGTAGGGTGTCACTAGGTTGTTGGTGGGGTGTCAGTAGGTTGTTGGTAGGGTGTCATTAGGTTGTTAAAGTGTGATTAGGCATCTGTAATATTTTTACAGTTTGTAACTGTTTGTTCTGCATTAGAACATTAATTGTTTTATTTTCTAGAAATTCCAGTATTTACAGTGACACCCAAACCAGCTAAACTAATTGGAGTAAAAGGCTATGACTATGAGTTTTGTTTTAAGGCTACTGGATTACCTGTTCCAACGCTAAAATGGTTTAAAAGTACTGTCCAATTTGATTTTACAAACCGTAGATACTACAAAAACAATGACTGTATTGGTATCAAGACACTTGAACAATCAGATGTTGCTGTTTATAAGTGTGAAGCTGAAAATTCTGCTGGTAAAGCTACATCCACAGTGGAGATTGAAAAACTTGGAGGTAAACACTGAAAATACTTTAAAACAACAGTTTTAACTTTGAACATGCCTGTGTACCATAAATTCAAAGACCCCCACCCAGGGTTGCCTTTCAAGCAGGAGCTTTGTGGTTCTAGCCCCAGCTAGACCTCTACTCATTACAGGTCTTGAAATAGCATCAGCTCTGGTTAGGCCTTCACATTAACCAATAATACTAGTTAATGTATTAAACCTATTTTGGAGGAATGGAAAAGAATGCATACCACTATTGGTGTGTCTTCCTTCATAAGGTTAACCTTTAACCTTTTCTTTCACTTCCTGATCAAAGTATTACATGTTCCTGTACTATAATATTTCTTAGCAGCACTAGCTAAGATGTTTGTGTGTGTGTTTAATTTTATGCAAATAAAATAGTACTGTAGATCAGCGCTGGTACAATAAATAAGACATTATTTTGTAGCATATAATTTTGGGTCTTTCTCCTTTACCTGAATTTCGTATTACACCCTCCCCACCCCAAAGAATTTCCAGTTTTGCATTGTCATATTAACCCCAACCCCTCTGGAATTTCCGAGAATTTGAGAAGCAAATTTCAATATCCACTGGAAACTTTACTGTTAAGTAACAATTTAGCAGTTAGAGCTAACAGAAAAGTTTAGCAGTTCAACTGGTAAATTGGTTAACAATCACACTTACTAATGGGCAAGTGCAGCCATGCTGGGCACTTGGTGAAAAAGTACATTGTATGTTTTCTTCAATTTATTATCTCCAAAGGAAAAATCTTTGACAGTTTACACCTCCTATCCTCTGGATTTTCCTAGGGTATTTGCTCTCACTGGTATTTCCAGTTCCCTCTGTGGTGGAGTATGGAATTTAATTCTGGAACTACACATTTAGCATTATACTATAATTCGTAGTGTCATTCTTTTGAACTCACTTGTAATTTTTTTTGTCTATTGAATATATGTTAATGGTGTATCTATTAGAGATTAGCCATAACTTGATTAATGGTAGACTGATTCCATAAGTCAGTCCCAGTTTGCTCTGACGATCTTGTTTTTTTGCTCACGGGTCCGACTTATCTCATTCATCAGCCATTGCTGTACAAACCAAAATGAGGCTCTTAAATATCTAATGAGCCGGAAGTAAAATTTCATAATTTTTCGCAAGTCATTTCAAGGGCCAACTGAAAATTAGCAATGGTAACGGTGTTACCCTGACCAATAAAGTCATTATTATTATTCAACGTTTCTTTATTTCTACAACTCAATGTCTTCTCATAAAAGTACTCCTATAAAGTTTGTTTAAAGCAAGCTGAGGACATTTGTTTAACTGTGGCAGTTCTCAGAAAGAAAAAAGAAGAATTGTGAGCAATGAGAATGAAGAGTTTGTTTACAATCTTTACGGTGTGAATCTAGGCAAAGATAACACACATCATGGAACATTCAACTTTTATTAAAACATAAGCTTACCACTGAGTTACACAATGAGCCTCATCAACATCAATACACCCTAGAGTATTTTTAAACTCTTTCGATGTAATTCCGGACAGATAAATGGTATAATTGCACAACTTGTTTCACGAGGGCATGAGGAAAACCACTGGGCTTTGTCATTACTAGCCTTGTATTTGCCAAATTTGGCCTCCTCTGTCACAGTGGAATCGTCTTGTCATTCTCCGGGAAAGGCAGCTGGAATCTAGTAACTTCCTAAAACTGTCCACTTGATCTTTCATCAAGGCGTCAAAGGTGATACAAAAATGTTGCTGTTGCCGGCCTTTACATCTAATAGATCAGGCAAAACGTTTTGCCACATCCTGTGGGAAGATAAACAAACACGTCTTTCCCCTCTAGAACTTGTTCAATAGCTTTTCTTTGGAACGGCTTTAACGTTATCTTCGTTTTAAGTGGTAGTTAGTTGATAATTCATTTTCAAAAACAAAATGGCATCTTACCAGAAGTGAAGTTTCAGCTCAGTGCAATAAGACCTAGTATGTGATTGGTGAAAATGTTTTGAATGGCATAACAAACGACTTCATTGGCTATCTCGTTTTTTCAAGATGCAGATCATTTTTGAGTACGTTTGAAAATAAGTCGGACCCGTGAGCGAAAAAAAAAATCGTCAGAGAGCGAACTGGGACCGACTTATGGAATCAGTCTACTGGATTTATCCATAGAGTTTATCCCCCTCGTGGTACATTCTGGGAAAATGCAAGTCAATTTGTAGTTGTGTAATGTAGAGAATGTTATTGAAAACTAAAATAATATCATTTTGTATTTAACATTGATACTGCAACAGCTAATGCCTGTAACATTGTGATTCTAGTCAAACCTAGCGTGGTCCCTTTTTCCCAGTCTGTGTACAAAAAGAACCGTCATGATAATATAACAGTCCTTTGTGAAGGAAAGGGAGACCCAATACCAACCATGGAGTGGACGAAAGATGGGAAAGTTGTGCCAGGCCAAAAGGTAGCATTTCTCTGTCTTACTGATTTATCTGAGTGAGTAACAGCTAGCAACTGCACTGTGCCATAACCATGCTAGCACCATAATGTCTCATATGACAAATATTCAAATTGTCATAGTTATAAAATATTCATAGTGCCATAACTGTGTCATAGTGCCATAACTGTGTCATAGTGCCATAACTGTGTCATAGTGCCATAACTGTGTCATAGTGCCATAACTGTGTCATAGTGCCATAACTGTGTCATAGTGCCATAACTGTGTCATAGTGCCATAACTGTGTCATAGTGCCATAACTGTGTCATAGTGCCATAACTGTGTCATAGTGCCATAACTGTGTCATAGTGCCATAACTGTGTCATAGTGCCATAACTGTGTCATAGTGCCATAACTGTGTCATAGTGCCATAACTGTGTCATAGTGCCATAACTGTGTCATAGTGCCATAACTGTGTCATAGTGCCATAACTGTCATAGTGCCATAACTGTGTCATAGTGCCATAACTGTGTCATAGTGCCATAACTGTGTCATAGTGCCATAACTGTCATAGTGCCATAACTGTGTCATAGTGCCATAACTGTCATAGTGCCATAACTGTCATAGTGCCATAACTGTGTCATAGTGCCATAACTGTCATAGTGCCATAACTGTGTCATAGTGCCATAACTGTGTCATAGTGCCATAACTGTCATAACCAAGGGAGATTAATAAGTGATTACAAATGAACAGTGTCCAAAAACCAATAGTCACTAATAACATTTCACTTGTAACTTGGATGGGATCCTATTTTTATCACAGAAAGAAGCTGGAAAATCAACTTTTGTGATTGGTAAACTGATAGTTGAGGAATCAGGGAACTACACGTGTACTGCTAAGAACGGTCTTATTTACAAAGGCAAAGAACTTACTGCCTCTCTAGACATCCACCTTTATGTGATAAGTAAGTAATTGTCACATATGGTTTCAGTAATAATAAGACTTTAATAGTAGCTGGTTTTACTTTCACCATGTTTAATGTGAGTAATGTGTATACAGATGACAGTTGATTCCAATTGGTTTTATGTCACTTTGTAATCTAAACTTAAAGCTGTAAGTAAGGTGGAAATCCTTGTACTGTCTGCCATATCAACAACACATCAACAAAATTCCAAAGGACCATGCATGCTTAACAGGGACATGCCTCCAAAAACGTTGCAATATGACGCTGTTTTAAGTGAAACTAGCTGTCCTTCACATCAATCCAACTGGATAATAATTATTGTCTGTAGACTTGCCTGGATGTCACAGCCAAATGTTCTCCTGTTACAAATCTTAACTGCCCACACCCTGGCGCCACCCTCCTTTCTCCATCCACGAACCACATCTAATGCAAAACTGATGCAGCTATAATTTGAACATGTCTTTTTCAGTTAAGCCTGTGATCAATGAACAACGATCAGATTCAATAGTTTATTCCTTTGTTGGTAATCCAAATGAAATGCGTGTTCGTTGTGACTTCTATGGTGAGCCTAAACCATCTGTTATCTTGACAAAAGATGGAGTGACCCTAAGAAATGGAACACAGTTTGTTGAACACTATTTGCAGACATCTAAGCTTAAAGACTTTGGTGATTATGTATGCAAGGCCAAGAACATCCATGGTGAAGGCTCTTATACTGTGAAAATGGTTCAAGCAAGTGAGTCCAATTTACCTATTGATGACAACAGTAATGATAGTAATGTTATTTGATGATGATGATAAAATAAATCATAGTCTTCATCTTTGGAAGGGGGTACTAACCCAAATGTTTACACTTACAATTGAAAAATATACTATTTTATTTAAGACCAATTAAATATAGAATACAATTAATCATTGACATAAACACATCCAATAAATACCATCATGATGAAAAATCAGCACCCTCATCCCCCACTGCACTCTAAGGCATGAGAGAGAATCAGAAGGAGTCACAGACACTTACGTACAAAGAAGCAGGACAAACATATGCAGACATAATATTGGTGTGTGAAATTTGAAATGTTTTTCTTGAGAGTCAGAAGGTAAAGAAGAAGTAGCCATATATTGGATAAACAAACAAAAGAAATCTTTTGAATGAAGTTTATCCAGGTTTGCTACTGATGTCAACTCAACAACTAGTGAAAAATTATGAGGCATGTCCAAGCAATGTATATGTTGCAGGTCAATTCGATGTCAGGTCTTTTGTCTCAGGGATCAGCACAATCAAATGTTGTGACACAAAAAGAAATCCACTATTGTTATAGAGAACAATAGGACAGAACCAAAAACATGCAATCACTTTCCATTTAACTCAAGACAATTTATTGAAACATAGTAGAGCCAATTTTGTTTTTGCTCTTGCATTCATTCAAGAATTTCCAGCCAGGTTTAATAGGTGCTGAATCAGAATAGTTTAAATTTGATATTATGCAGAAAATTTGAAATAAATTGTTGGGGTCAGTTTAGAGAAAAGAGAGTCTGAGTTTGTTGACACTTTCATGGAAAGTCATCATTCTTTCTGAGGCTCTGTAAAAAGTGAAGCAATCATTTCCAAACATTTCAGATAAATAAAGAGTGTGATAAACAACTACTGGAAGAAAATCAACTGATGTACATCAATAGAATAATTTTGTACATTAGCTTTTCATGGAGATATTTAGAATTGCTTTGTCATGTCCCAAATTTGGTTCCATAATTTTCGAAATAAAATTCCTTGTAGCTCTGTGAATTGTTAGTTTGTGACTTTCCAGGAATTGATGACTTTCCAGGAATTAATGGTAAAGATTCTATTCTTGGTCTTCGTGTGATGTCATCAACAAGCAAAAATCCCCAAAATATTTCTGAAAACTTTAAGTGTGAGAATTTAGCAAAAGAGTTTGAAAGAAGTCTCCCCCTGAATATTTGGGCTGTTTCTGTTGCTTAGCCATCATGTTATTATTGATAAAAAGTGTGTCACACAACACAGTAATGAGATTTTGAAAGAACTAAAACTAATCAATTTGCCACAAACTGCAAACTTTGGGTTGATCAGTGATTAATTTTTTTTGGATTCAAGAAAGATTTGGCTTACTGTAAAAAAGCTTGTATCGCGATCGCCAACTTTAAACTGTCATTTGGATTTTTGGTTTTTCTGATCTGCCAATCATGTAAAGTGGACTGAGCTTATGCAAATGCCCTCAAAGAGTCTCAAGGCAGGCGGCAAACATAGAGGGCATTTGCATAAGCTCTGCCAGCTTCACATGATTGACGGATCAGAAAAACTCAAAATACAACTGAAAGTTTAAAGTTGTTGGTCACAATACAACAATACAAGTGTTTTTGCAGTAAAATCAGCAAATTAGATGGAGTTATGGTACCATTTTGACACTTGATCTTTTGGTGATACATTTTTTGTCAGCATATTTCATCGCTCATATCTTTGTAACAAAAACTTGTTTTAATTCAAAATCGTGTAGTATTATATAGTATACAGAGTTTTGGCTACACTATTCACACTATTTGGTAAAAGAACTTAAATCTTGTTTTTTGAATTTTTTGATTACCTTGAAACCACATGAGTGAAAACCAAGAATAGTAAGGTTCTGGAGAACAAACTAAAAGTTCTGTTTTATGGGATTCCACCATAATATGCATAAATTAATGCCCATTGCCATGACAGACAACACTCAAACTTCAGTCCTTCGGCAACTATGTCTTAAATAATACCTGAACAACAGAAAGCGATTTTTAAACTGTTTATTGTTAATTGGTTGGTGACCAAAAAACTGTTTCCAGACACTAAAAAAATAATGACCTGAAATTAAATTTGACTTGTAACATATACTTTACCTCAGTCAGTATTTTGCACTTTTATACCACTTGAGGTAATGGATGGATTTAGGGGAGGGGGCTCCATTCCCTTCCTTTGATGACTTTGGGCCATTTTCTTATTTATACAAAATATCCTGTGGATCCCCTTGTTATAATAACAACTTTATTGGTCAGGGTAACACCGTTACCATTACTGATAATTTTCAGGTGGCCCTCAGTACAATATACAACAATATTAAAAACTATAAAACTATAACTATAAACTATAACTATAACTATAACTATAACTATACTTGTTAAGGTTAGTCCTGTAAAATAACATATCAGTATAAATACTTCAAAATAGCTTTCATGGATTAAGGTTTAGAAAACTACTGCACTTGTCCTATTGTTGCAAACTTTCAAACCCCCCCCCCCCCCTTATGAAAATTAATAATAATAATGAACTCAATAGGCAAATGAAGAGCACTGATTAAGTATTGTACTGTTTGTCATTGTAGCTGCCCCTGGAAAACCAACAGAAGTTTCAGCAAACAAAACCTGCAACACCATTACACTCCATTGGAAGCCACCTCTAAATGATGGCAAAATGATGATTATTCATTATGTCATTTCTTCCTTAAAAGATAGTGCAGAGCTACACAAAAATAATGTTGATGCAAACAAGCGAAGTGTATTGGTAGACTATACGTTTGATCCACAGACTACTTATAAGGTGCAAGTGAAAGCTAGAAACATTGTTGGTGTAGGTGATGCTGAATCTGTTGAGGTCACTACTGAAAAATACTGTGAGTTTATTACTATGACAGTGTTAGGTATCTTGAAAAAAAGGCATAAAGAACATTCAACATTACTAGCAATGGTTGGCCAGCAAATTGGACCACTTATACTGTCTTACACCTTAATGATAATAGAACAAAACCAGTGTTTGGCAATACTGTTGTACACCTTGTCAAGTCGTGGTTTGAAATGACTCGACATGAGTTGTTGGAGAAACAGTATCGTCAGAATACTTTCAGACAGCAGGGGCGAAAACATTTATTCAACAACTTTAGCATGTTAGCTTACAGTTTTTCCTACGCTAGTACAGTTGACTGTGATCTTCTCCTATCAACATTCGAAGTATTTGTACAGGCCTAGTAGTGTTAGTGTCAGGAAATACAGGAATGTTTGACTGTAGCTCTTGAAGAATAAATGACAAGCACCACTTTGCAAAAGTAATTAAAGCCCTGAGACTTCCATGCAAAAACAGAATAAGTTTGATCAAACCAAATTCTCCTTTGGAGTTCAAAATTTTTGAGGAGAATTAAAATTTGATGAGACATCACCAACTCTGTTTTTGCAGGAACCTTTTCAGTTATTGGTAATAGTATAATATGAGTAACTCTACTAACTGTGGCAATAAAAAATCATTAGTTAAGTGTAAATGATGTCTACTAATTGGTAATAAGAGTTAGTGTAAATGATGTCTACTAATTGGTAATAAGAGTTAGTGTAAATGATGTCTACTAATTGGTAGTAAGAGTTAGTGTAAATGATGTCTACTAATTGGTAGTAAGAGTTAGTGTAAATGATGTCTACTAATTGGTAGTAAGAGTTAGTGTAAATGATGTCTACTAATTGGTAGTAAGAGTTAGTGTAAATGATGTCTACTAGTTTTTAACCCTGCTGATTACTGTGACTGTGCCTTGAAAAATGACAATGTAGTTTGTCTTGCTTTTTTTCCTAACAGTTTTTTATAAAAGTTTGTCTCATAAGTATTCCATGCCTTTATTTTCCTGCAGACATCAGACAAGTAGAGTTAGTCACTGTACTTGAATAGTAACTGATATTGAAGTTTTATTCCATTGATTCTCAACAAAGTTTCATTTCAAGACTATCAGACCAAAAGTACAAGAATTGTACAGAAACATGTCCAAATGCCTTGACCTGAAATCTTTGTTCAAAGTGTGTCTAACATCAGTATCAGCCTGGACATTCATGTGGGGCATTTGCCTAAGTAAGACCTCTATGTTCTAATTGTGATTTGTTTATTATTGCTCAGGTAGACCTGGCCCACCAGCCATTACCAATCTTGGGTTACAAGAGGTTGCACCATCATTGTTTTTAAAGTGGAACCCCCCTAAATTCAATGGCTTTGACGATAGCCTTAAATATAGGGTAGCATGGAGACCAAAGACCAAAAAAACACAGCAATGGAAAATGTCAGATGAATTAAGCACCAATGAATTTCAGATCAATAATCTTGATGTTGGAAAATATGAGATTAAAGTGTTTGCCATCAGTCAGGCTGGAAAAGGAAACTCTGATATGAGAGTTGTTGAAGTCATAGCTGCAGAAGGTTAGATTTTGCAATATTTGTAGGATTGAAATAACTTTATAAATTAGTTTTGTATGTGGATGGATGTTTGACTTAATTATAGAAAATGTTTTCTATAAGTGTTGTCAATATACTATGATTAAAGTTAGGCTTATTCTAATGCTAACCTGTATGTAGTTCTAACATATATTATACTAACAATAATTGACCCAAATATCAAAAGTTTGAACACCATTTGCTAAGTGATTCAAGAAGGTATATTACCAGAGTGCACTCTGAGCCTTTTTGGTTGCACCTTATGCCATTGCAGTTAACTAAAAACTACAGAAAAAAAGCTCAGTTTCCATCTAATGTACTCTAATCCTATAATTATAGGAAAAACCCAGAAACAATGAGCCTATACCATCATACTATTGTCACAGCATTTTTGAAGCAGCTAAATATTGCTGAAAATTTTAATTACTGTTTACCCTACTAACATGGCAGAGCCAGTTTATCTAATGCAGTCTATATACAACTAACTAAGCTGTAGTTAACTTTGATGTTGTTGTTGTTGTTGTTGTTGTTGTTGTTGTTGTTGTTGTTGTTGTTGTTGTTGTTGTTGTTCAAGCTGGCCATAACATAACAAGCTTTGATAGCCATGTTTTATAGCAATGTAAAAAAAGTTTTTAATAGTCCATGTCACTAACAGTATGAGATTTTTGGTTTGGACAGTTGTCAATGACACAGTGAGTATGTTCACTTCACCATCTACACCATATACTGACAGTAAGTTAATTATATTGCCTCATCAAGGAGTAGGCCCTTTGCAGCTAGAGGTCATGTGACCTTCTCTCCCCTAAATCAAGCAGCATCATTAAAATGAAATCTAGAAATGAAAAGAGCACCTTGAAATTAGTAAAAAGTATACATTTTCAGGTCATGAGATTGTCATACAAGCATAATGACGGCTTGTTCAAGTTTGGCTGTTTTCTTAAGATTCGTTTGGAAAAAAAGCACTGGAGGGCATGCCTTGCTCTCCAGTGCATTTTCCAAACAAATCTTAAGAAATTATCTAACATTATATTTGCTGTCATCTTTCATGTTGTTTCTTTATTGAGCTAAAACTTTGCACTTTTACTAATTTTGAGGTACTCTTTCCATTTTTGGATTTCAATTTAACTAATTGCTTGATTGAGGAATTTGTAGTAGTTTAAAGTAAGGGTGCATGTGCAGTGTACTGGTTGCTTGCATCATTGCTAGGGCAGCTATTATGTGCATGGCTCAAAGATATAATTATATAATCTACACACAGTTATATTCATACAGTGTATGCATTTGTTGTACATATGCATTGGCTATCAATCATGGTGTTGCACATTTCATTGCTATTCCACCCTATGTCATCATACATTACATTGCTATTCCACCCTATGTCATCATACATTACATTGCTATTCCACCCTATGTCATCATACATTACATTGCTATTCCACCCTATGTCATCATACATTACATTGCTATTCCACCCTATGTCATCATACATTACATTGCTATTCCACCCTATGTCATCATACATTACATTGCTATTCCACCCTATGTCATCATACATTACATTGCTATTCCACCCTATGTCATCATACATTACATTGCTATTCCACCCTACAGTGTATGTCATCATACATTGCATTGCTATTCCAGCCTATGTCATCATACATTACATTGCTATTCCACCCTATGTCATCATACATTACATTGCTATTCCACCCTATGTCATCATACATTGCATTGCTATTCCACCCTATGTCATCATACATTACATTGCTATTCCACCCTGTCATCATACATTACATTGCTATTCCACCCTATGTCATCATACATTGCATTGCTATTCCACCCTATGTCATCATACATTACATTGCTATTCCACCCTATGTCATCATACATTACATTGCTATTCCACCCTATGTCATCATACATTGCATTGCTATTCCACCCTATGTCATCATACATTACATTGCTATTCCAACCTATGTCATCATACATTACATTGCTATTCCAGCCTATGTCATCATACATTGCATTGCTATTCCACCCTATGTCATCATACATTACATTGCTATTCCACCCTATGTCATCATACATTACATTGCTATTCCACCCTATGTCATCATACATTACATTGCTATTCCACCCTATGTCATCATACATTACATTGCTATTCCACCCTATGTCATCATACATTGCATTGCTATTCCACCCTATGTCATCATACATTACATTGCTATTCCACCCTATGTCATCATACATTTCATTGCTATTCCACCCTATGTCATCATACATTACATTGCTATTCCACCCTATGTCATCATACATTACATTGCTATTCCACCCTATGTCATCATACATTACATTGCTATTCCACCCTATGTCATCATACATTACATTGCTATTCCACCCTATGTCATCATACATTACATTGCTATTCCACCCTATGTCATCATACATTACATTGCTATTCCACCCTATGTCATCATACATTACATTGCTATTCCACCCTATGTCATCATACATTACATTGCTATTCCACCCTATGTCATCATACATTACATTGCTATTCCACCCTATGTCATCATACATTACATTGCTATTCCACCCTATGTCATCATACATTTCATTGCTATTCCACCCTATGTCATCATACATTACATTGCTATTCCACCCTATGTCATCATACATTACATTGCTATTCCACCCTATGTCATCATACATTACATTGCTATTCCACCCTATGTCATCATACATTACATTGCTATTCCACCCTATGTCATCATACATTACATTGCTATTCCACCCTATGTCATCATACATTACATTGCTATTCCACCCTATGTCATCATACATTACATTGCTATTCCACCCTATGTCATCATACATTACATTGCTATTCCACCCTATGTCATCATACATTACATTGCTATTCCACCCTATGTCATCATACATTACATTGCTATTCCACCCTATGTCATCATACATTACATTGCTATTCCACCCTATGTCATCATACATTGCCTTGCCGTTTCAACCTGTGAAAGGTATCGTTTATTTCATCAGCTAGGTTGATTAATAATTCCTTAATGTTATGTGATAAACTCAACATTATACATGTAGCAAATCCACAATTCTCTTTGGCACAGTGTGATTTAAGCTCTAAAAACTTTAAATTAAGAATAATAGTTTTCTTTACTTCTGTGCTTTTTAATACTTAAAAGGTTAAATTTAACAACCATTAATAAACAAATAATTCAAAAGTAAAATAGTATATTATTACTCATTTAAAGTGCTTTTTCTCAGCTCTCAACATGTTATGAACTTAATTATACATGAAAACGTCTAACTCTTCTTGTTTCAACTCCTCTTTACTTTGTAACTGTGTTGTAATTGTGTCATTTTGGTCCAGATACCACAAGTCCACCTGTCATCTCCTCTACTGCTTCTCCTTCTACTTTTTTTACTACTCAAATTCCTCAGACTGAAACTGTTGAAATAGCTTCTACTGGCACTGCAAAAATGCCCACTTTGCCAGAACATCGTAAGTGTCTGCAATATTCAGATGTTGCAGTTGGTTTTTTTCCTAATAAGTTTTTTCTTTCTTTCTGAATGATGTTGCATTCAGTTTCTTTATCTTAAGTAATAGTAAGTAATAGTATTTCTCATCATACATAACTGAAATTTATTAATAATGATGATAATGATACTCAACTAATACCACTATAAAAGAAACAATAATAAATAAAATAAAAACTTCAACATCAATCAAGTTTTTTTAAGTATTTAAGTCGAGTGCCAAACAGAGAAACCTTTCATTGTGCAAGTATCATTGTGATTCTGTTCAGTTATAATCAAACACAGCAAGACCAAGAATTAAACTCTTGAAAGGACCTGACTGTAATCAATATTTGTGCAATCAAGAGATAAAAGTGATATGATTAAATGTGTCTTATTCTTAATCTTACGAGTCAGTAAGTGATATTCATTATGTTTGATAATCCCATCCATTTTGTTTGATTGATGGACAAGACTGAAAATGTGCACAACAAACGATTCTCTGTCTGGCTAATCTTGACAAATTGGGTGGTAACATGAACTGTTTGCAACAAGCTAATTGTTTGCGTTTCATTTCTTTTCACATTTTCTTTCTTATCTGTTTTATCTTGAGTAAACTTAAGGAGGCATCCTACAATTTCTCTAGTGCTCGACCGGTCAACTTGAAATGGCTGTAGTTCTTACATGAAAGCACTCACAGCTTTCGTTCACTTACTACATAAAGACTGAAGTTTTTAATGGACAGGTATGTATTTTGTTTACATCGGGGTTACCATAGCCACGAAACGATGACGTCACCGTTTTAGATTCCAAGCAATTTTACGCATTTTTGACCTAAACTTTTAAAACGACTTATAAGACGCTAATATTTAGGACTTTGGCTAGTAGCATACGAATTTTGGAGGAATTCGTATAAACAGGTTTTGAAATATTCGAGGTGCAATTTTTTAACACCAAAGATAACAATTTATTACCAGGTTTCAACTCAATAATTTTAAAAGCAAAGCAGCATGACAACTATTCGACTGTCAATACGTTGCTCATATATCAGACTACTTCTCACCAAAGGGAGAAAACAGTTGACCGAGAGATTTTTCTTTTGAAGCACTAAATGTTTTTGCATAAATTTTGATAGAATTCAAATTTCGTGTCTTAGTGGCGCATGCTGACGGAGATCCAAAGCACTTTCTGACGTGCAACTTTGATGAGAAGTAGTCTGATATATGAACAACATTTAGACAGTCCAAGAGTTGTCATGCTGCTGTGATTTTAAAATTATTGAGTCGAAACCTGATAATAAATTGTTATTTTGTGGGTTACCGCCATTTTCGATGAAACGCGTCTACCTAGACATCAACATTGTAGATTGCACTTTGCATTACACGGCTGTCGATGATTCTTGAAAAAAAACTCAAAATCCACTGAAATAAACCTTTCCTAACTTCCAAAATCCAGGAAAACCATATTTTAACCTCTTACAATTGATAGTAATTGATTTGTCTCGTAAAATGTGCATTTATCGAGAGGTAAAGATGATTGGCGTACGTCTAATGCAAAGTGCAATCTACAATGTTGATGTCTAGGTAGTTGCATTTCATCGAAATCGGCGGTAAAAATTTGCGTCTCAAATATTTCTAAATCCCTTTATACGAATTTCTCCAAATTCATATGCTACTAGCTAAAGTCCTAAATATTAACACCTTGTATGTCGTTTTAAAAGTTTAGGTCAAAAAACACTAAAATTGCTTGGAATCTAAAACGGTGACGTCATCGTTTTCGTCGCTATGGTAATCCCGACGTAAACAAAACACATACCATTAAAAAAACTTCAGTCTTTATGTAGTAAGTGAACGAAAGGTCATAACTGTGGGTGCTTTCATGTAAGAACTACAGCCATTTGAAGTTGACCGGTCGAGCACTAGAGAAATTGTAGGAAGCCTCCTTAAACAAATAAGTAGTCATGACAATAATGTAATTTTCTTGTATAATTTTAATCATTTCGTTCATAAATGCAGCCATTTACTAGTATTACCTAAACAATTCAGTCATGATTTTTCTGTCTTGATTTTTTTATCACTATTAACTTTCTTTTTTTCCAACCTTGAACTTGAATTTTCAGGAAATCAGTCAAGTAAAGGCAAGTCTTAAGTCTTTGAATCAAAGGCTTTACTTCTTACACTTTGCATTAAGTCATTCCTGATATTTTGTAGAAGCAACTTAAATTCCATTATTGCAAACTAAATCAAAAATCATTTTCTTTTGAAATCACTTTATTTTGTAAATTTTTTATTGCCTCATTCATAAAACTGATTGCAATCTTTCCATCCAACCTAAGTGCCTTTCATTCATTCATTCATTCATTCATTCATTCACATGTCACGTGTTTGTTCATTCATAATTTAAAACTAATTTTGAAAAGTCATCTGTTTAAACTGTAACTGTTGTTTTATTGCATGTTTCTTTATGTTACTGACCAGCATGTTGTCATGACAATATAATGTGTACTATAAATGCTATATTGATTTTAATATTTACTTGATAGCTATATTTTCATTTTGGGGCCTCCATGACAGTTTTTATTGGGGACAGGGCTTTTCTTGCAAAGAGGGTGCTAATTTTAGTGTTATTTGTTTGTTTGTTTGTTTGTTTGTTTGCTTGCTTGTTTATTACCTGATATTGCCCTAACAGTTGCTTGATACTAACAAGTGTAGCCTAAAATGGTCAAGACAATCTAGAATGAGTTATAGTAGGTTTGATGTGCTTAGAGCCATGAGTGATACATTGCTAATACAAAGCAGGATGGAAAACTCATTGTAAAATTGGTTGCTTAGTAAAATTAGCCAATGAACTTTTGGTTGGTACTTTTTATGTTGTGCATATTTACGCTCACATATTGTTTCGAGGAAAACTGTTTTTGTTGCAATAATCAGTTATTACTATGCAGTAGCACATTTTGTACAGCAAAGCATTACCATTCCATGTATATGTTAGCATACATCATCATGTAATACACACACAGTGTCAAAGACTCGCTGTGTTATGTACACTCCTCACTATCAATTGTTCGTTTTCAGACCCCCCTGTGACTGGCAAGAGAACTGGTGGACTGGGCAAAGGAGCTATAGCTGGCATTGTTATTGCCATTCTTCTTATTGTTCTCATCACCATTGATCTGTTCTGTTGCTTCTTCAATAGCTGTGGAGTTATCTTTTGTTGTCAGAGAGCCTGTTGTGGCAAGAAATGTAAGCAAGCAATTAGCATTATTTGACCTCAATTATAGTCTCGAAATTTAAGCAGTTGAGGGTCTACCCAGAAACATTGCGCATGCCTAAGTGATTTTTTTCTGAGAGTTTTTTAAGTTTTCTCAACTGATTACAATTATCAGTGTCCAAACATCGCAGCAGTCGCTTAGGCCATTTTGATTGATTCTCCTTCAATGCTACAATATAGTGGCATAATGTATATATAATGTACTGTTAATAAGGCTACACCAGCAATTTTGTTTTTCATAACTTGAGGAAGGATGTAAGTCAATGTAGATTGCCCAAAGTAACTGTGACAATATGGTTTGGACCTCCCTAAGCCTAAATGTGATGTTTCATGAAAAAGCTTTAGAAATCCTACAGTCTAAATTGTCTTCTTAGCAATCTGATTTAAACATTGTGGTTCCAAATAAAAGCTGTTATAATATGATTGAGTCGGGTTTCTTTGTTATTCATGGGGCTTTATATCACTTATATCCCCGGTCATTGTGAATTCAAGGGTTTTTTTCTATAGATCTTCCCTAGGATTTATCTAGATAAATCCCTTAAATTTATAATTTCGTCCCATTCTTTCTTTAGATCATCTATGTGTGGACACTGAGAAATTTTCTTAGAAATGTACTAAGTAACGTTTTCTGGTGAAAAAAAGCCTTTGATCACTGACTGGGATTCGAACCCAAGACCTTCTGCGTGCCTATAACCTCTTTTTTACCATTATACTACTGAGCTAACTGATGAAATCTTCAAATCTTCTCAACAAAAAAGCATTTTGTGCATGTGTTATCATGAAGTCCCTTAGTATTGCTGTGAATGGTTAAATACCTCGAAGCTCGGCCTACGCCCCTCGGAATGTATATGGCTAAGAGCCTCAGTTCTCGGTATTTAACTCTTCCATAAAAGCTGTCACCTTGTGGAAAGTACATGAAAAGCCTCATATATATATTCAAGACCAGTGTACTATTCTTATGATATTCACTGAATGCAATCTATCTCTTGTAGATGATGTTGACGGAAATGCTAAAGGATCTGAAATGGAAAAATTACAGCAGTAAGTATTCGAAAATATCATTGAATGGTACAGACATCAAGGCAGGGAGATAGGAAGGTTAAAACTTGCTTCAAAAGGCTTGGAGTACATGTTTACTAAGTAAGAGTCTGTTTTATCTTCATCGCTGAACCACCATCAATGTCGTCATGGTTACCAGGTTCTTATAAAGTGTTCTTATATCAATAATGTCACATTCTGTCTCATGCAGAAAATTTACCAGCTAAATTACAAGTTTCCAAAAGAATTCCTTCTAGTTGAATGTTCATTGAAGGCAGTGTTGGTCCTCAGTCAAATGCAGATAATGAGATTGATAGTCATTTAAGGTGGCTCGAATGGGTTTTGTTTCAAGCGCACCTCCGCTATTTGATCGCAAAATGTGTCGCGGCCAAAAACCTTATTAAACTAGACGCCTAATAGGCGTTCACTCGGGCTACCTGTGTGTAGTACTTGGGGAGAAGTGGAGAACAGAAGTTGATGGAAACCAGTTTGACTTGTCAGTGTCTTTTGATTGCAAAAATGCATGACAAGTACTCCCAGAGTAGAACACAAATTATATTGGGGAGAAAGTAGTTTGTACATAATTGTACCACCATGGTGGTTATTAATATACTGCTGGTCTTTTTATCACGCCAGACATATACAGTATATGGTCTGCTTTATTTTGTAAATGCCTACCAAATGATCCAATATGATCTATAGATAATACATCATAGCTCAGACAATTTAAATTTCTATTTTGTACTTTTTTACTTTGATTTATGGAAACAAAACTTACAAACTGCAGCAGACTGTTTCAATGTCCAAGTTAAAATGAGTTTGATATTGCTGTTATCACATTGGTAGATTCTAGAAGTACCACAGTTACCTTTCTATGAAATCATTTCAGGACAGTACATTTCAGTTTCTTAACATAACTTTTCAATACATGTATTACCATGTTTTTAATATGGAGCAGATCAATGATTATAGCAGTAGTCAGTTGATGATGCTTTATTTGAAGAAGTGTAATGCCATACAATATATGCTCATTACTGATACCATATATAGCTCCTCCGTGCACATCAATCTGATACTACTACATACAGTAACATCTTCAATTCAATCCACTTTATCTTGTTTCTGTGAACATGGTTGCACAAAGCTTGTACAAATTTGTGGTTGAGTATCTATATCATTTTGTACATTCTAAAATTATACTTCAATTGTTGCTAATATAAGGTCTCATAAACATTACTATCATTTCCATGATTATCCATCACTATATTTTTATCTGCTAACATTGCTAACATGAGCATGATTGATAGTAAAGTGCATTCAATATAAGCTTAATCATGACATTGTACAAAATACAGATTGCACTAAATATTTATAAGTTAATAATAAAAAATCATTTGTTTTCCATTGTTTATTTGGTGTAATTTTGCACCATTTACTAATTCCTGTTTCCTGGCTTAATTATTGAATACACCCTTGTCACCTTATTACGCAAAGGCAAGAATCTCCTAGTCTTTCTAGTTAAAAACAAACATTGTAGATTAATTGTTAGTTAATTAGTTCGTTTTTAACACGGCTCTCAGGAAGAGCATGACTGTAGACACCGTGTATAAATAAAGCATCTATAAGCAAACATTATGTGCAAGCAGTGGTGAAATATTATAAATTTAAACAAACTACTGATCTACAATATCTCCGTGTCTTACATGTCTCGGTCCTCAAGTGAAGTTCGCTGCCACAAATCATACATACATACATACATACATACATACATATTTTATTTGGTGACGCAGGTTGAGAGTCAGGCAGCCGTAGCTGATGTGGACCTGCCTAATACTAATTTATAAAAATGTTTACAATATTTAAATAAATAAAGCTATATTAATTCGAAAATCTATATATGAATTGATATTTACTATGTCGGATGTAATTTAAATGAAAATAATTGTGAATTTATATAGAAGTAATATGTGCTGGGGATAAACCAGCTTCAGAATGGCATGTGTTCAGATTAATTACCAAGCTGTTCCAACAGCTAGGTGCAAGCTGAACACATACCATATATGATTAAATATATAATTGGATCTAATTTAATGATCTTTTATACGAAATATGTAATAAATAATATAAATCGATCTGTCTCATGTTCTTGGACGATCAATACATTATAAGTTGATTACAGCAGCTGGTAAGAAGGTCACCACTAAATTCGAGAATTCGATATTAACGATTAAAAGCAAAGTATCTTAGATTAAAAGCCAATACTTCGATAAATTCCGATTGATAGCATCCGCCATTTTGTTCTCAATCTCTCGCGACCACAGGAAGCCTCGTGGTCAACAGTGTACCCCAAAGGCTTCTGGGTAATTTGCCGATTTGCGACGTTGATAGATAGATAGATATATAGATAGATAGATTGATAGACCGAAAAGGTAAACCTAGACTCGAGCTACCACAGGTAGCCCGAGTAAAAATTCATAGCAAGTCACGCAAGTCGAGGAATAGTTTCAAGTTTCTTTTGACGCTTAAATCATTATGTAAGTCATTAACGTACTTTTTTAGGCCGCTTACTTCGGGTTGAGGTTGTTGTGGTTTCCAAACATCTCCATTGTCCTGTTTTGTTGTTGTTGTTGTTGTTGTTGTTTTCTGAACTTGTGAATTGCGATTCCGCTCGTTGCACTGATCCTTTGTTATTTTAACTAGCCATTGTTTATAATCATCGTACTCGGAGCCACTCGGAAGGTTTACAAAAGGCAATCATCAGTGGCATATCGGAATTCACAAGTTCAGCAAAAAAACTGGACAATGGAGATACTTGACGACCAAAACAACGTCAACCCGAAGTAAGAAAATTTACGTTTTTACAATTTATTTTGGATGAAATAAGTAGGATTAAGAAACAACTAGGTAAAAACGTTGCTACTGAAGTTAGAAAATAAATCGAGGGAATAAACCTAATCGGCTAACGCGTTGATATGTACGTTTCCTCCCAATTCAAAACCCCTGGGAATAAGAACTTTTGTTCCAAAAATTTCCACGAGATAAAAGACAAAGAATTATATTCCCAGAGGTTTTGAATTGGGTGGAAACGTACATAGTAACGCGTTAGCCGATTGGGTCTATCTTAAGTCTTCTAGCTTTTTATTAAGATAAGTGAAAAGGCGCACCTCTATCAACTTGACCTAAATTCGTATTTCTCAAAATTGCGCAAAGCAATTTTGTTCTATTTCTCCAAACAAACAATTAAAGTGTATGTCAACAAAATGAGCTCAAAAGAAGCTGTTTCTGAGTCCTTTAAGTAAGACTTTTGGCCAAGTAAACTAAATGCTTTGAATTATTTACTTTTTTGTTGCATAAAAAAGTTCAAACGCGAGTTTTATTCGAAAACGCTTCCATAGAAATCTTTTAAACATAGTAACAGCGGAGAACTTGAACTTGAACAAAACACAGTCGAGCCACCTTAACAGCTGATTCATAGCGAATTATTGAGATGAAATAATATGTTAGTGTCAGTGTCTTCTCTCCATTAACAAAGTGAATAGTTTGTATTTCTAGTGCTATTTTAGGTGCAAATGGCAGGTTGTATTTAGGAAGTTAGGTAGCTTGGTCAGGTACGTTAAAGTGACATTAACCACTGCATACCATCCACGGTGTGATCACAACTGACTGCTTTTCCTCTTGAGGTATGATTTTTTTTAAAACAGATAGGTTAATGGTGGATAAGAATGGTGATGAGTGTCATAGAAACCACGTGGTAATGAGTGTCATAGAAACCACGTGGTAATGAGTGTCATGGAAACCACGTGGTAATGAGTGTCATAGAAACCACGTGGCAATGAGTGTCATGGAAACCACGTGGTAATGAGTGTCATAGAAACCACGTGGTAATGAGTGTCATGGAAACCACGTGGTAATGAGTGTCATGGAAACCACGTGGTAATGAGTGTCATAGAAACCACGTGGTAATGAGTGTCATAGAAACCACGTGGTAATGAGTGTCATGGAAACCATGTGGATTATTCTATCATTTGATAACATTTTAGATCATTTGTGAAAACTTGGGAAAACTTTGTCCTCACTGCATTTCTTTTCATGAGTTACGAAATGTTAAATTATAACTAAACCTTTTAATGCTTTCTAATAACTTTCCAGGAAAAATCCACCTCCAGAAAATGTCTAAATCTACAAGTACTGGTATTATGATATGCCATACATGAAGTATTGGCTGTGCTACTATAGTGCTGCAAGGAACATTGCTGAGCCGTTCTACAGTCGTAGATGTCCATTATGTTTTTCCAATCTTTTTTCCCTTTGTGTTTCTTTTCCTTTTAATCGTATTTGATCAGTTTTGAGTTTGTAGGATTTCATGTGTGAACACCAATCCACTTCAGTGACCGCTTCCTACCACAGTAAGCCCAAGCTATGAATATTTTTATGATATTCTGAAATATGCTATTATTCTAGAGCTGAAAGAAAAATCTGAAATCGGTTATTTACTTTTACATTGTACTTATAACTTGGGCTTACTGTGTAGAGATATTGTAAAATTCAATGGGTGGGGAGGGTAGTAATTTATTTTGCCTAATTCTAGTTCACGTTTCTGACGAAAGAAGAAAATGTTGTAGCGTAGTAAATTTAACACAGACACCCGATGGACACATTGTCAACATGGAAACTAAGACCATGTTGCTATGGTAACGTGTTGGGTTTGCCTGTTTTGTAAAAAGAGGGACCGACCATCTTAGTTTTGATGGTGGGGGATTTCCGATCTGCGTGATTGTTTTCTTTATATTGTTACAGCACTTTCTCACCCAAACTTACCACAAGCACTAAAATAGTGGTGGTGGTTTTATAAAAGACGATAGTATATGTAATGTGCACTCGTTTTACAATCACGTTCTCCACACGTTAAAGGCGTATCTTTTGTCTGCATATATGAACATTTGAATATTCCTAAACGTTCTTCGGAACGTTCTCCAAATGATGCGTTGCCTTACATAAACATAGTATTGTGTCTATTAATAGCTATCAAATTATCTAGTATAGTAGTATTGTGTCTATTAATAGCTATTAATTATCTAGTATAGTAGTATTGTGTCTATTAATAGCTATTAATTATCTAGTATAGTAGTATTGTGTCTATTAATAGCTATCAAATTATCTAGTATAGTAGTATTGTGTCTATTAATAGCTATTAATTATCTAGTATAGTAGTATTGTGTCTATTAATAGCTATTAATTATCTAGTATAGTAGTATTGTGTCTATTAATAGCTATTAATTATCTAGTATAGTAGTATTGTGTCTATTAATAGCTATTAATTATCTAGTATAGTAGTATTGTGTCTATTAATAGCTATCAAATTATCTAGTATAGTAGTATTGTGTCTATTAATAGCTATTAATTATCTAGTATAGTAGTATTGTGTCTATTAATAGCTATTAATTATCTAGTATAGTAGTATTGTGTCTATTAATAGCTATTAATTATCTAGTATAGCAGTATTGTGTCTATTAATAGCTATTAATTATCTAGTATAGTAGTATTGTGTCTATTAATAGCTATTAATTATCTAGTATAGTAGTATTGTGTCTATTAATAGCTATCAAATTATCTAGTATAGTAGTATTGTGTCTATTAATAGCTATCAAATTATCTAATATAGTAGTATTGTGCCTATTAATAGCTATTAATTATCTAGTATAGTAGTATTGTGTCTATTAATAGCTATTATCTACGACTGCTTGTGCGTACCAAAGCGCTCTAAAACGTGCAAACTTTAACTTATGCTATATGTAATTATTATATTATACTTGATTTATAAAAAAGTTTGATCAAAGATAAACGACAAAATTATCAGAAAATATAGAGAGAAAAACTTTGTAACCAAAATACTTGCCTTAAAACTTGTACTTCAAGTCTAGTTTCTGTTAAATGTAAGTAATCAGTACCGATCTGTACAACTTATTTAATTTTGTAAAGCTTTTAATTGTAACTTGTAGTTCAATAAACAACATTAACTACAATTCTTGTCTTGGACTTAGGGCCGTTCCCAGAAAGACGAGTTGTCCCTGGTAGCAGGGATTACCATTGTGTTCTTTTCCCGGGGGGACTGTTTGTTTGTTTGTTTGTTCCATTTCTTTATGTATCTTTGAAAATTTTATGTAAATGCTACTGTTTGTATTTCTAAATGACTACTGTTTGTATTTCTAAGTCCAATTATATCTCTGTAAACTTGAATAAAACTATTACCCGCATGGCCCAGCTGTTTAGCTCGATTTCTAAGCAGCTATGCTCTTTATTTTGCAATTTATATGTATGCTTTCTTATTTATGTATGTAAATTTCAGAGTACATATAAACAGTTGTTGTTGTTTGCAAACGCTTCTCTTCTTTTCGTGACCCTCAGTGAGAGGGATTGCAGCCTTTTTGGAGAGAATGTTTCTAAATAACAAAAGAGGTATTATAAACTAAAGATCGCTGCGACGACAATATTTCACTTGGATAAGCAATAGCCTATGAGGTATCAACCAAAATATTGAAAGTTGACTATTAAAGAATACCGGATAAACCATCTCCATGCTCCTCATTAGTGACGTCCAAGAAGAATTTGCTTTGGCGTCAAAACATTTTGACGTCATGAAATACCGTGACGTCATGTTTATGTCAGCCAAGATTTGCAATGTTGATGAGATACTTCGTTGTACTTTTGATGTACAGTTTACTGGGAGTCTGCACATCTTTTGCAGGTAGGAGACAACTCGTTCAAAACTTTGACAGCTGCACTACAATGCTAGTAATGCAGTGCAAATAGTGCGCGCGACTGCAATCAACGCTTTCCGGGCTTTATGAATTGTTTCATTCTAACTTCAAATGTTTTTGACATTTTCGTTGCATACGTTTCGTTGTGTATTGCACGAGTCGCTGGGACTGATCCCAAATCCCTGCAATCCCTTACTACTCTTCTTTCAGGCTGCCACAGGAAAAGGCAAAACGCGGTTAAAGGTTGTGGCAAACACATTTGTAATCCCATGAAGATCTTGAGACATTGTAAAATAAAAATGCTACTTTGATATAACGAGTTTCTATTTTGCGAAAAATTAAAAATCGATATGTCCTGCTGACTAAACTAGCACGTGGGCTTTTTGAATAGTCTTGTTACGCATACCTTCACATCCGTGTCACCGTCACGCTACGCGCGCGACAGTCTTACCTGCTCTAAAACCGGCTACAATAAAGCGGGAAACTACTACAGATATGACTTACTACTACAGATATGACGTATTTACTTACAAACCTACATTAATTCTGATTCTCCAGTTCAGACTCATTTCACCAACGCTGCTTCAACTCAAACCCTGACGACTGGTAAAGAAGGAATTATACATTGTGAAATAGGTGGCAATCCACTCCCTCCCATTCCACGATGGAGAAGAATAACTGGAAAAGCTACTGATGTCAGCATTACGAATTCAGTCAAATACAAAGTACTTAAGAGGGGAGGGCTCAGGATTGCAAACGTAGCCAAAGAGGATGCTGGGAAGTACGTATGCTATACGACGTCACGTGGTGTGTGGGTTGATAAACTAATTGATGTAAAAGTAGTGAAAGGTATGTCATGCCTACATACTCCACTCATGCAAGTACAGCCAACGTCACAAACAACGTTCTTTTTCATGCGCGCGCCGTAGTAGTCTAAATTCCCCTTCACTCGGCACCGTAGTAGTCTAAATTCCCCTTCACTCGGCACCGTAGTAGTCTAAATTCCCCTTCACTCGGCACCGTAGTAGTCTAAATTCCCCTTCACTCGGCACCGTAGTAGTCTAAATTCCCCTTCACTCGGCAGAACGCCATGTTTTCTCACGTGACAGTGCCCACAAAAAGGAACGTACTCGGCGGCATCTGCGTCTTTACTGGTGTGTCCCCTTATTGGAGGTATCTGGTTAATAGAGGTTTCGCTGGCCATTTTTATACAATCTTTACCCATATTTACCTAGCTATCCATGACAGTTCCAGAGATGGCTAAGCAAATCATGAGGCAGATATTTGGTAAATACAGGAAAATGCCTCCTGTGATCCTAGACGATATCAGTAGTTCTATCGTGTAATTAATGTGCTCCAAATCGATGTGGAGTAGTTCGCTAACAAGGTCTTAAACCGAGTCACACACGTTGAGTGGTAATTAAATACAAGTGTAGTCAACGATCAAGTGAAGCCTTCTCGTATTATCGTTTTTGTTATTGTAACCAGGGACAACGCCCCTTTGAATAACTACCAAGACGCTAGGACTACTTAAAAACACGTTAATGATCATTGTTAGAAAGCTAGTAAAAGACTGGTTCTAGCGTTAATCAGCGAGTGAAAGTAGTGACCGCCCAGCGGAAAATAGAGGATCACCATGACTCATTCTTGCTGTTTTAATTTGTTTCCATGTACGATACGTGTAAATTATAACAATCAATTATATGACCGCATCGTCGAGTGGAAACAAGCTGGATTTTGTCGTGACCTTAACATTTAATAGATGAACCAGCCCCATTACAATGCTTCAAACACACGTTGCTTAACTTCCTAAGTGGATTAGATTGCCAATTCACTATCAATTTTTCTCTGAATATCATTCTACAGATTACGTCTCGAATTGATTTTGATACACTTCAGTAGCTTTAAATAAACTATAAACTATATCTGTCTGTTTAAGAAATTATTGTCTGTTTTGGTTGTAGGTGCCACGCCCAAGAGACCTAAATCAAATTTCACCGTTGCTTACATCGCCATTGGAGTACTGATTGTTTTGCTCTTACTTTTCATGGTAGATCTTTCTTGCTTCCTATTAAACAGTGCTGGATTCATTAATTGTTTTACGGTGAATTGGCAAAAACGAAAGCGAACCAGGGTTTGATGTTGACGTGTTATTTTTGGAAGCAAATTTGTTTTGCTCTCGGTCAATTAAAATCTTGCTATAAAGGGGATAAGATCTCGCTGGAAACACTTGATATTTTAGTAAAAGATGATTGTTAAATGGCAGTGAGTTGTTTCAGTTTCAAGATTCAACGCGTTTATCTCACTTTTCCCACGGTATTTATACCACACCTTAAACAAGACAGATTTGTCCCCGCCCCGCCCCCTGCTGGGTGAATAATGGTGATATACAGTCTCTTAACAGGTCAATGGATGAAGTATTTATTATTGTAAGCTAGCTAAAAGTAAAAATAAGATGACCCATATTGTGTCAGTCTGGAATCAGTGGCCACACGGCCTTGTGATGGTGTTAACTGTGGTTTGTCTATATTAACTGAGAGGTAACGCTAAGGTCCCTGTCAGCAAAACGCAACAAATGGAAATGACAGTAAAAGGTCGTGGATAAAATTAAATGTTGCAACAAAAATTAAATACTTGCAACGATTTTTCGTGACAATATAAGAAAATTATGACAACAGAAGGGCAAAAAATGCTAGTGATTGAATTTAGGCTCGACAAAAATGAAATGAACAATATCAAGATACATTTCTAGTGATCTTTGAAAAACGAAGGAATCGCGCCGTGAAAAATGAAATGAGATAAAAGCTAGGAACTTAATGAACTTAATGAAGAGGAAAATAAAAAAAACTAAAATGGTATAACTGAAGAAAAGATTATCTTGAAACGATTATTCATCCGAAATTCCATCTAATGCAATAGAAAGGGCACGAGGGTGTACGTAAAACACTCATTTTTCTCTGTCAAGTGGGGAGTGGCAAAACTTCACGCCTTTTTATCGACTCAAATAACGCAAACAAAAGCTGAAAGTCATTATCAAACAACTGTAAATGAAAAACACTTGGCTGCGTTTGTTTTAATTCCAACGCTGCTCTTGTCAGTGTATTAAGTAGCACGTGAAGCGGTCATCAGCTTTGACATTACCACTTCACCAAAAACTGAGCAACTCAGCTTGCCACTGAATGCAAGCCTTGACTAAAGAAGATGAACTCTGTTACAAATCCCTGGAAGTACTTTGTCACCTCATCTTGGTCAAAACACAGTAAAGGACAAGAGAAAGAAGTGGTGATGAGTCCACAATGGCCTACTTTATCTGCATTCGTACGCTCGTCTTCTTATTGCAAGAAACGTAAAAGTTTTATGATTGAAGATATTTTAAAAAAAGACGATGAAGAAGGACCAGACAAGCTTTCTAAACAACTGATATCTGGTAAGGGAAATTCTTAAGTATTTTGATAAAATTTCTTCATTGAACTGAAAAGCTTACATTACGATACGATGTATACGTAATTTGCAATAGTTCACATTATACAAGTTAACATGTTACTCGTGGTTTAAATAATTGTCGTAAATTGTTTGATCTTTTCATGTACGGAGCCTCTACTCAATATGCATGTTTTTAGCTTCATAGATAGCTCTAGTAAAGCATTAACTCTAAGCAGTGATTTATAAAAGCTGCAGAAGTGCTTTAATATATGTATTTGCGCTGTTTTTTTGCCTGGTCAATAAGCTCAAATTTAGCTTTGCAAATACGTCTGCAAAGATAGGATTGTGTGTACAGTCATTGAAAGAAAAAGGCTAGAAAGATAATCCATTGATTACATATAAGTTGCCAAGAAAGTTTTGTTTCAATGGATTTACCGGTTGTAGGCTCCCAAAATGCTTCTACCTGAATGTTTGGTGACTAATGCGTATATAAACCGTCAAGGGTTAGCCCAGGAGATTACTTGAAAGTGTTTGGTACAGAAGAGTATAAAAAGAGAAAGAGACGCGCGATGTACCCTCTAACGACTCTAACTTGTTGCGCGCACTGAAGGCACTGTCGCTACTAAAAGTAGCCGAAATGCGATTATACTCTGCTGTCTACTGATTGACTTTTATTTGTCAGCCCGTTCATCATGGTTGCTGTACCACAGAGTTCCCATCTACCCCATGGAGCTTCAGTACAATATTGTGCCACACCCAGTAGCCCAAAACAGTAAGTACAACCAGAAAAACGCTTATCACGTGATGTGACGCAATTTACTTGTACACGGTAACAATTCACTTTTCAGAAAAACAACTTGCTATATAAGTTTAACGCGAAGACCGCTGTGCAAGAACGAAAAGAACTTGCGTCAACATTGAAATATGAGCCCGTTTAAAGTGCTCGCAAGTCGATGCTACCCATCGAGAAGTAAGGGAAGACTTTTATCAACTTTCGTTCTCGTTCAGGATCGAGGCATAAAAATAGCTCAAATGCGGGAAAACACGTTAAATTTCGCTATCAAACGTTTAAAGCACAAAGTCTCAGCCTTCTGGTTATGTGCTATGGCTACATCAAATTATAATTCCTAACATTTCCAATGATTTCCCAGATCTTCCAGAATCCATTGCAAAGCGTCCCCAAGACAATGGCTACCTACGAAAGCTTTTGGATGAAAGTCGAAAACATCGGCGGAACCGTACGGTGTTTTCTCGGTTTCAAATGCAAAAGATGGAGGAGAAATTCATGCATAAAAAGTACCTATCAACCAAAGATAGAAATGACTTTGCCAAGTCATTGTGTCTTACTTCTCTGCAGTTGAAAACCTGGTATCAGAATAGGCGCATGAAGTGGAAAAAGGAGATGTTGAAGATTGACCCAACAGCCGTTACTACAAGATCCAAGGGTAGACCAAGAAAAGACGAGTTTTGATAGAAATCATGCACTTTGCTATTTCATAGCTTACCTGGCCCAAAATGTAGCCTAGCGCTGAAATGCTACTTGTCTAATAGTTTCATTGTTATCTGACAAGTGGGTAAAATGATATAGATTTGCCGGATAAGGATTTTTTATGAACCACACCTATCTATGTGAGATTTCGTAATCTTTTCTATTGAGAACAGTCTTGCTCTGGAATCATACAAATATAATCTTGTGTTGGGGATTTAATCAGTAAGCTTGTGAAGTAATTCTGGTTTTAATATCATTTTCAATTAGTCCAGGGGACTCGTGTATATACATGCTCGTATTTTTTATACACCTAAAAGTCTTTTTGCAATGGTGTCTGTTTGCAATGGGTGTGGCTTACAAATTGTAACCCTGAGAAATATCAATTATATACGATATAATAATTCCATTCTTAAAATTAATAGTTACAACTCGGGTTTTGCTTGAGCCTTTCCACCATTGAAGGTTTTGCAACCTTAGAAGTAAAATTTCTTAAAATTACGCTTCGCGCTAGATCAGAAGATCCAAACACCAAGAAACTGATGTAAGCACATTGTCATTTCCTAAAGTCCTCGTTTCAAAGAGTTTCGAAGGGAATTTCGAATTGGCTTCTCAATTGTTCATAATATTTCTTGATGGGTCCGGCTATTTTGCGGGCTGCGGGTTGCGGGCCTAAATTTGCGGGTTGCGGGCCAAAATTTGCGGGTTGCGGGCTAAAAATTTGCGGGCTTGAGAAAAATGTAGTCGTTTTGAATAAAACAAGCTTCCCCAGTAGTTTAAAAAGTCGTATAGCTGATTCGCTTGTTAAAAAGATAAGTTATATTTTAAAAACAACATAAAAACAAGATTTACAAACGGAAACATTGACGTTGCCCCTGAACTTACTGGGTTAAAAATCTGTACAATCACTATAAAGGGTGAGTCAAGTTTTGAAGTCCCTTTAGCAGATTATACTCGATACCTGTCACAATCCGAATTTTGAGTCAGCAGTGTCTGTAAACCAATCTATCATCAAACACAAAAATGTTTTTTGGTCAAACACGTCACAAAGTTGAACAATCAACGGACCGGGATATATCTTTCATCGTGGCACATCCCAGATCGCGCACGGTTGTGTGGTACAGTAAGTGTCGTGAGTGTGCCAGTTGTTCTGGGCGTCATGCCGGTGATTCAAATCGGGAGATGAGGAGCTGGTGCCGTTCATGAACACAACAGTTTCGCCTTATTCGGCTAAGTGGGTTTTTAATTAACATGAATATGCTGCTATAATGGTATTTCTGACGTTCTGTCCGCACATTAGTCAAACTCTCTTAATAACCTAATCTCATCCCCCTCTTTCAATCTCTCTTTTGCTTCCTCTCTACCCCGGGGGAGGGGGGGGGGGGGGGGTACTCCCATATATTTGCTATACGGGTACGTGCCGCCAAACAGGGTATGGTTTTCAGCGATTTTACTCTGGAACAGGGTATATAAAATAGCACTTTCTCTCTCTGGAACAGGGTAGCTTTTTTACAAAGTACGTCTGGATGTTGCAAAAACGTCGCTCTGTAATTAGGTACCAAAAAGAAATCAGTCGGAATATCAGATTGACTCTTCGTTAAATGCTTGACAAAACCGATAACACAAACTATTGCATGTAAAAATGCAAAACATTTCACTGGGACAGGGTATATTTTTGTGGTACTTACTCTGGAACAGGGTAGCGTTTTAAGCTTTTTTACTCTGGAACAGGGTCAGGGTTTGAGGGGCTCAGCGGCACGTCCCTACCCAAAACTGGAAGGAGTACCCCCCCCCCCCCCCCCCCGGGCTCTCTACGTGATCCACGTTAAGTATCCCACAGCGTGTAATTGTTAATTGGATAAATTAGGGGATCGCAGCGAGATCACAACAGGATCACCACATATCGAGTGTCAGTATCAAAAATGCAATCTAGATCTGTCCGGAATATTTCATCCAGTGCATCTGTAAATGAGCAATCTGTTGTCTGTTTTATTTTGGGTTTAAATATTTTAGTTCGTGTAGCCCTAAACACCCCCTTCATACGTTACACATTGCTGATTTGCAGTGACAGCTTTACAAAATAACACCAGTAAGTCGGCACGTTGACTTTATTTTGGTCACTGGTTCATTTAAGTAACATTTTTCTCGCAACCAGCAAATTTTGGCCCGCAACCAGCAAATTTTGGCCCGCAACCCGCAAATATTGGCCCGCAACCCGCAACCCGCACATTAGTCAAACTCTTTCTTGATCATTAATTGACGTATAAAGAATGAGCAGCCGGTTTAATATAAAACTTTAGAAAATGTCACCGGGGGCAACAAACTATAGCTTGTAGTATAATGGTTAGTCAACTTGGTGTAATACGCAGAGCCAGGACTTCAAAGCCAAAAACCAGCTGTAGAGGGAAAAAATGAATTATGGAAGAGTAGATTTAGCTGCTTGACGGCAGAGAAACCGCGAATTATGTACATTCTAAAGCTAGCTTTCCTGACCAATTCTTGTTTTTGACATTTCATCCTTTTATCCGTGTTTAAGGGTTTCCTTAATTAAAATAACTTCTAGACGGACCACGAATTAAAACCAGAAAAAAAATTAATTTCGTTTCATTTCTTCGTCATCCAATTATCTATTTTTGCACAGTTGATTATCACGTGACGTGGCGCGTCAACTGCCACCACCGCCCTCCCCCCCAAAAAGATAGGTGCACTATTTATCTAAGCGATCATCAACTATTTAACAATGGAACAATGGGACTATCTCTACGTACCTGAGTTATTTTCTAAGCATCAATATGACAACCGGATACGAGTTAGATGTATGTTTAGGCAAGGTAAAATTTTATTTAAACACGGTATTCTCCCCGCATGCATTGTTTCCACGAGTACACTCGAGATAGCGATCAATGGGGCAAAGACTCTGGGGAAACAAAATGCAAATTATGATTTCTCCATTTTTAGACCAGAACCTCGTTTTGGATTGCTTTGTGTGTCATCACTCAACAAACATATCGAAAGCGGTTGAATAACGATATGGTGTACGCAATAAAGTTTCAACGGGAAGGCTTATCCTTTTCAATGTATATATCCCTTGAATATACCTGTATATTGGTACTCATTCCTTTGACAAGTCCGATAATCAACCCGTGACATCTCTGTCATCTCTAACCGAAGTCTATACCGAATGTCGTGAAAATGCAAGCCCTTTGATATGCTACCAGCACAAAAAGATCATGCAGTTAAATACTTTCAGCGTGAAAAAGTTGCTCTTTTAAGGAGGAAACTTTCCGTATAATAAATCAATAAAAAGGTGATATGGTTGTTACGATAATAAGGGTAATCAATCAATCAATCAATCAATCAATCAATCAATCAATCAATCAATCAATCAATCAATCAATCAATCAATCAATCAATTAACTTTATTTACCCACGGTAAACGCCTCAGTTAGACTGTTTTTCAGACGTGTCGTGCTAGATAAAGGCCCTTAAAGTGTTAGTGTGGCTACGTTAGTGCGCGGCGTCCCGAGCGAGAGGTCCGAGTTTGATTCCCAATAACCTCACATGACTTGTTTCGACTTCTTTCCTTTCTGTGTAGCTTTTTAGTAGCTTTAAATACCCTTGAGCACTGATGGAGAGTGGGATGTAAAATGAGCACACCATTGGCCTCAAGTTTATTAGTCAGATGAAACGTAAAAGGTCGAGGTCCTAATCATAGCGAATACCACCTCTACCCCAACCACCACCCACCCCACCCATCCAAGCCCTTCGCACTCGAAAGCAAAACCGAACGAACGATTGGTTGTATAAATATCATTTAGTTGCTGTCTATATTTCTTTATTCATCTTGCTGCTTTTCACCTTCTTCTTTCATCAGTGTGGCTTCTTTGTACTAAAACAAACCAGGCAGAGATGTAATTTAATTATTTCATCTTGATTTTTCTAACCAATGTTATTTTTATTTATTGTTTGCATGCAGTGTGTTGCATACCTATACAATACAGTAAAATCTCATTCTAACGGCAACCCCACTATTACAGTCACCCAACCAGTATAGTGTCCTTAGTAACCATTACGGTCACCCCGCTATTACGACTACTTCGACCGGTATTAGGAGGTCAATCTCTGGTTAAAAAACTCCCCCTTAAAACGACCAACGCATTATCACGGTCGATTATTTGTATACACTTATTTCAAAAAAGGTTGTCGTACGAAAGGTCTCAAGCCTACACGAGAAGACTGAAAAGGATTATGGGTAGTGGTAAGAAATGACTCCTTTTTTCAAGGTTTGGTCTTGATTTTAGCATCAGCAAGTAAAGTTCTTTAGTGTTTAAGGTCAAGGCAAGCTATTTTGAGTTGTAGTATGGCGGATTTGTGTGGTTTTATAGCTTTAGTAATTTCTACCCATACTCCCTTTCGGGTGAGTCGCGTAAGCTTTTGCCGACAACATTAATTGAAGTAGGTATATATGATTGCAATAAGGGACGGACCATTTCACGAATATTTCCCTATTACTTGTGAAGGATTATTTTTTTCGGGGGGGACACTTTTTCTTTGCCTTCTTTACACTAATTTTTCACAGTCTTTTCCACCTGTCAAGATTCCCCACTCCAATCATGTGGATCCGTCCCTAATAGTTCGACGTCTGTAATTGAATAATGTTTGGATATATATAGATAGGAGTGCGTTTCCAACAAAAGGAGGCCAGATTACAGCCCATCTACCCCGTCCTTTCTTTAAGGAAGGGATAAATAGTCTTGCTCTACTGCGTGTGTGTGTTTTTACTAAGGTAATTCTATTTAGTAAACATGTTGTTACACGTCATAATTCAAGTTAACTTAAGGTCAGTCACTATACGTAAGCCGGGGGGGGGGACTCCGATCGTAAATGGACGGGGATGCTCGTCGTACCTTTTAGGGGTCAAAATCTGCAATCTGGTACCTTTTAGGGTGTCTCAGACTTAAGTGGACTACCAGAGACATAGCTGGTACCTTTTAGGGACTGTTTTGAGGTAAATATACTACCTAAAATAAGCATGAAGGGATGATTTCGATGATCTGAATTGAATCTTCAAAGCACATCGCTAGCAAATGTTTCATTACTTTAATTCTTTATTATTGTTTTTGAATTGGTACCTTTTAGGGGTAGAAATGAATTGGTACCACTCCCACTCAGGTACCTTTTAGGGGTCATTTTCAAAATTTCCGACGAGCATCCCCGTCCTCTTATATATAGGAGTCCCCCCCCCCCCCGGGATACGTAATACATCATGCAACTAACTCATGACGAAACATGTTAAGAGCCTATTGAAAATCAATTGCTGACTAATAAAATAGGTGTTTTAAGACTGATCAAAATATCACTGATGAAATTGTTAAAATGCGCTCCGTTACAATATTATAAGATATGTTAACACTTACGCTTTTTGTAGATGGATTGTTTGTTTCGACGTCGTACAAAGTAGTAAGTAATTCCTTTGTTACAAAAGGCAAAAGCTGCGATGTCGGTGACAATTAAGAGAAGGAGAACACCGATAGACAATGTTACGATGGATTCGCTTGACAGATCTGTTAATCAAACACAATAACATCTGAAAAATCTAATGTCAATTTTTATATATTCATCTATCCTCTTACAAAACCAAACAGTCATTTGTCAAAGAGAAACACGAACCACGAGATAAAAACTCTCTGAATTCAAGTTGACCTTTGGGATACATGTCCAGTGCTCTGCACCAAAGGAGCTATCGAGTCTTCTGTGGTGAACGTGGATATTGGTGGGGTGTATTGGGTCAAAACCAAAGTCACTATAACTTTCTCATATTCTTATTTGATTCTTATAGTGCAACACGCTGTCATCGATTTTATCCAATTAACCATCTATTCTTAGATTTTTTTTTTCCTTCTTCTGCAATCCGAGGGAGGAAAACCGGAGAACCCGGAAAAAAAACTCTCGTGACATGGGAGAGAACAACACATCAAACAAACTCAACACACATATCATCCAGCGCTCGAGCCGGGATTCGAACACCGGACCACAGCGGTGAGAGGCGAGTGGCTTAACCACTACCCCACCTATACCACCCGTTCAAACGATTTTGAGGAAAGTGCCTATCATAGTGCAATAACTATAAAACTATAAGCACAGTAAAAAATGATTAAAAACACATGCACAGATCCGTACCCACTTACAGTGAATAACGATCTGATTTCATTTACTGAATAAGTTTTAAAACAAGAAGTCAAGATAGAGGGGGACATGGGGGGTTGCCAAAATCCCCAAATCCGCAAGAAAAATAGTTTGAAACCGCACGTCTGCTTGGGAAATTGATTAAAATCCGCATGTGTGATTTCTGTAATAAAAGCTTGAAAACTACTTTATTTGTAAAAAAATGTTACAACAAATGTTTATTTATACATTTGCATGCCATGCTTTGATATAGTTTGTTCCGCAATGGAATATTGTTAAAGAAAGCGATTTCTCTGACGCAAAGTACGTTACACATGTAATTATAGTTTTCATAGGATCATTTCTTCAAATCCCTGATTTTGACTATATTGTCGATGAATCCGCAAATCCGTCCTTAAAAATATCATTATCCGAGAATCCGCACGTAAAAGAAGGCACAATCCACCGATCCGCAAACCCCTATGTCCCCCTCAAGATACTTTACCATTAGGTGCGGTGCAGTGGTAGCCATCTTGTCCTTTATAAGCATCTGCAATTTTATGTCCTGTTTGTCGGTCAACACACCAGCATTTGTTGAGGTGAATTGAACACTGTACCTTGTGATACAAGCCATCTTTATCACAGCGTGGTCGATACTCAAGATTAAGGCGTGGATCTTTACCAAGAATGATGTCTTTGAGGCACTGAGACTTGTCTGCGCGAGAAAGGAAAATATCTTTATTAATACTAAAAATTTAAATCATAAACAAATTTCAAAAAACTCGGTGTCTCTGTTCAAAGCCAAGATCTAGATGAATTCTGAGAATGAATGGGAGGTCTCTTTTGTCAGAAGTGCTGGTTTGTCAGTTGGTCCTTGATAGACGTAGTCTATTTAACAAATAGAACAGCTTTTTTCCTACTCCGTTCAGTAATACAGTACGCAGGCAGTGACGAGGGCACGAAAGAAGAGTAATAATAATAATTCGGTATTTATATAGCGCATTCCGCAACGCCTCAATGCGCTTTGCAATGTAGTAAACTGAAACGAAAAAATAATATATAACATAAAGTGTTTAAGAATCCCAACTGGCAAGGAGGTGAACCAGTATTACAAGCACTATTACAAGCATTATCATTATTTTAAAGAAGTCTTGAGTGCTGTTGGCACTTCCTAAGTACTGTATTAATGAACGGAGCACGGAAAAAGATTTTCTATTTGTTTTATTTTATATTTTAAGGATATATTCAAGAGAAGAAGTTTGATTTTCTCCGTACAAAAATTCAAAAGGTGCGCGCGCGCGGTCGAGCTCGCGCTGCCGACATCAGAACTGCGCTCTGTTCTCTGATAAAGCACAGCTTTCAGCCAATCAGAGCGTGCACATCTACAAGGGTATATAATAATAGTTCTACAGACATCATGATTTTGTATCGCATAAGCACAAAAAGAGTTCATCACTTCTTTTCTGTCTTTTCATACATTAACTGTTTAAAATCAAGTCCTCTTCTTGGAGCGACACCAATGGTCATTTCCAACAGAATCTGTAATTTGTCAGCGTGCGGCGTGTTTGTTAAGGCTACCTAACCATAAAGAATTTAAAAAGCGCGTGCGTGCGTGCTGTGTGCAGATAGAGAGCACCAAGGGATTGATCAGAACACAAATCTTAGAGAGCGTACGTACGTAGCCTTCTCAAAGCTTCTCGAGTGTCTGATCAATCGCCAAGTTCTCTAAATATGCACATAGCACAGCGGGTTTTCTTTAATACATGGTGGTGTTTTAAGAAGCTTACATACAAAACATTGGCCAACCAGAGCGCTGTTATATCAATGCTGTTTCATAATTATAAATACAATTCCAGAGACTGTAAAGAAAGTCATTCACCTGAAGGCCTCTCTACTAACGTGATGGTCGCACTAGCAAATCCATCTTGGTTTCTTACTTTACAAATATACCCTCCAAAGTCATCCTTGCGGTAAGGTGTGACATGTAGTTTCCCTATGCCTGGTGATGCGTTATCTATCTTTGTCACGCAACGACTGCAGTCTTTCAATATTTTCTTGCTCTTCATCCATACAACTTGAGGTAAAGGATAACCGCTGTAGTGACATTGTAGCGTTGCGCGGGCTCCTACAATCGCATGTATTGTTTTGGGTGTATTTGATTGGTCAATTGTTGCAGGACGACCACCAATGCAAACTAAAAACGTCAAGAAAGAGTTGCTGTAGCCTCCTCCGCAGGGCTACCGCAGGAAGCCCAAACCCAAGATATTGACTGCAGAGGAGGCTACAGTTATTTAATGTATAGTCTAATTTTGATTGGAATATAATGAACTATAAAAGCATACATTTATGCTCTCTTGATTGAAGAGGATTTATTAGCACTGAATAATACTGAAAGATCAAACACGTTTTTCCTGAAACGTTTGGTTCCACGACCTCGATCCCAACGATGTTGGTTTGGTGCAGCCACAGTTTGCTTGCAAAGGTTACTATTAATGACTAGTGGCTCAAGTCTGCAACACAAAATTCCATCCAGCATCCAACTTTTATGTGCTACACGAAGGAATTTGTTGCGCGCTATCTTAAAGCCGCACGTTAACACATGATGCGACTTCTGCATTTGCACGCAACAACTGTAGCTTTGCTTTTCTACTGTCGAACGATGGTACATGGTGTGGTTTTACTGGTGTTAGTACTCTCAAGAATTTGTCATGTCTCATTCTTGTCATTCATCTTTTCGTTTTCTTATTCAACTTGTTTGTATATAGTTGATTCTACCAGCAGCCCTGATTCTACTATACGCTTATGCCGATGCGATGCTCAGTCCTTCCGTTCTTCCAACAAAAATATTTCCTCGTCTCCATCTATGAATGAATATCGTTTGTTCGTATAACCCACTCATTTATATCAATTGGAAACCTACCTTTGAACAAAGCAATCAGAACCACTAGGCTCCTTGTAAACATTGATCATGTGACTTTTTCTCGATCGTGCTCACGCTAATTATGATGTCAGAAAGCTATGATGTATAATGAGCGATTACGTCATAATCCAAACTGCAAAAGGCAAGAGAGCCAAAGCTCTTCTGGATTTTTTTTCTTCAAACTGCATCGCGAAGCCATACTGCGTCATTGCTTAGCAACTGACAATAAAGCACTACAAATCTATGCACAAACAGCGCGCGCGTCCGACAGCCAAAGGCCATTTTCCACTCTCGCTGAAAGCACTTGCAGGGAGCGACAGAGTACATTTTTACTCGCAGCGAGTAATAGCGAGTACACGCCGGGCAATTTCATAATTTTGAAGTATTTTTAAACTATTTTTCCTCGCAGCGAGCACACGCTCCAATTTAACGAAACTGTGAAGTTTGAAGGATATCAGTTGAAAAATCAAGGAGATACGAATTTTCAAAAAACGAAATTTGTTTGTATCTCTTGCATAACTGTAGGTGTTTTTACACAAAATTTCGATTTTTGAAAATTCGTATCTCCTTGATTTTTCAACTGATATCCTTCAAACTTCACAGTTTTACTGATTTTGATATGCTCTTTCAAGCCATGGCAATTGTTTTTAAGTTTGGGAACTTTTGGAATTACATGAAAAAGCCGTTAGTATGAAATGACTGTAGCATTATTCACACAGTACGTCATTTATAGTATAAGATTACAGAATGCGTCTTGGTAACTGTTATATTCGAATTCAGCATGAAAAATTGGTTTAGAATAGTTATGTTACCAGCCTCTACCCCAAAATGCCTTCTGCACTTTTTGCGATCGACTTTTTCAGTTTTGCGCCTTGTCTACATCACAAGTCCATGCACGCGTGCGTCAGTTAGTTTTGGGACGTGTTTAGCCACCCAGGAAACATTCTACGGAAACACGTTTCTGGAAACGTTTCCTCGTTTAGACAGAGCCTAAGCATCGTGTGCTATTAGAAAAATTTGGCAAACGCGACGCGAAGTGAAAGAGGATGCCGCGCGCCCTGACGAATTCGAATCTGTTCCAAATCGACAATGACGTCATTGACATGCAAATTAAGAAACAACAAAAACAAGCGAAATGGCGTCTTGATCGTAGCGTCGCGACGTCGTCACGGTACGTAGTCACGAACGAATGTTAAATCTCACGTCTTGTTCTCAACTTAAGTAGAGTGTCACAGACCTTCATGTCTGCTATTTTGTTCCCACACCTGGTAACCAAGGTAACGGGAATCTATAAATAGACACCGTCTGACTATTGAAACCAAACAATGCAGGGACCTTAAGGACTTCTTTGAATAGTTAACAATGGTTTACACTTCAAAGTGTATTGAGAAATTGATCTCTATAATTACAGTTCCAACTGAATAAAATAATACTACTGAGCAAGTTGATCATAAGACTAATATAAATTAGTCTCCTTAGCAGCCTTTTTTTGTGTCGTCACACAAAAAAAGGCTGCTAAGGAGACTAAATATAAATTGCCTCATCACAGCGTTCAGTACACATCGGTTTAGTTTAAGGTACAAAATTTTTAATGTTCTTTCGTGTTTTTACTCCAACAGTGAGGTAGCTTTTACACAAATAAGGAGGTAGGGGAAGTCCAATAAACCATACAATTGAGTTAATGACCTTAGCAGAAATATCTCGACACCTTATTAGGTAATGCTAAGCGTCTGTGGCAAAAATAGACTGATGGAAAAATGTAAAATTATCGATAGGCACTCCCAGTGACCATTCCCTAGAAAGTCTCCTTCTGGCTTGTCGTCAGCAGACGTCAGTCAGCAGAACGTCACAAATGTTCACGATTAATTTCTCCTAAGGGTGGAGAGGGTAAGTCAGTTCATAATGGAAATATTTCAACACGTGCTTAATCAGTTTCGTTTTTAAAGTCAGAGCGTTTTGTTTCAGCAAGCAGACGTGCTTCAGCTTCACAAGCTTGGAGAGAGATGGGGAAGGCAGAATAATGATGTAGTTGATAGATAGAGAAGGTCAACAAATAGAAAAGGCCTTCTGATTATCATTTAAGTAAAGGAACATAAATTTTTCAGAGCCATTAATGGCATATAAAAAGATTTTCTTTATATATATTTTCGCTTGTCTTTTTGCCAACATTGGGAAGCCTGTGGTAAACTAAACCACAGGAATCCAATAGTGTCATTTTCACACTATTTATATTTTCAAATTCAGCATCTGGTGGGAGAAAACATGTTAAAATCATTAATGATTGTCCGGGGCTTCCCAACCAGGCCGAGAGAACGGTGGTTCGTTGGTTTAGCCGGTCAATTGTTTTTACAGATTTTATACAATTTTTCAGTTTGCTTTATATTTCTGAAACAAAGAGAGAGTTAAGTAACACTCAGCTTTACTAGACATTGCTAGCCTGTCGTAATGTTTGTACATTAGCAGTACAAGAAATAATGATGTTGTGTGACACAGGTTTGTTTACTATCAACTGCCAACGACATCACCAACCAGTCAACCGTGAAAATCGACGCTCCACGCAGAACATGTCAAACTGTATCAAAATTATCCGCTCGTAAATCCTTTCTTGTCGATATTTAAACGTAAATAAAGTACAGAAAGATAAGTGAAAGCTTTCTAAACAAATTTATAGAATTTTAAACAATAAATTTGACAAGTTTTGATGTCGTACTAAATTTAACCTCTTTACAGCTACGCGGCTCAGCTTAAACAATTATTCCAACTTTTTCCAACTAATATAAAATCTATGTATTGTATATTATACAAGTAGAATGTTTTAATATAAAACAGTTTTTTTGCTAGGTAATTAGGTATTGCTAACTGTGAGTATCTTTCGTAAGTGTTCTTTTTTTCTTGATTGATTGTTTTCGTTTCTTGGTCGATGGTGGTAACACAGCTTGATGTGGCCCTATATTTTCCTGTGTACTGGAATCTCTTTGCCTTAAGTTGTAATGTCTTTTAGAAATACAAGTTTTCTGACTTGCCTCTGTGTTTTCAGGTGTCGGGGAGCGTCGAGTGTGCTGTAATCTTTTTCCAATCCGCTCCCACTTATAACGCCCAGGAAGCGGTTGGAAATTTTCAAAATCAAAATTCCATTTCTGCGACTTTTCCTTCGTGATTCTCTTAGCTTCCAGATATAAATTTTCCTGTGTTTTTGCATGATCACTGGGTACAGTTCCAAACAAATTCCTCTGCACTCCATTCCGAGAATTTTCCTCAGTCATGATTGACGTTGAAAATTCTTACTCAATATAAAATGTTCTGTGAATATAATATTCGACAACCAAAACACCCCAAAATACTCTGTCCACAATCCTCAAATCTTGACTTCAGCTAACGGTGTGAATAACGAGGCGATGTCAATATTTGTACGAGTAAAAGTTTTCCCTTGACAGTTGTAGTTGCTCGTAGTAGAACGGTTACGACCTCTTGTCAATGATGTAGTAATACTTGTAGTAGCAAAGACGTTCAAGTCAACTGTTGGCAATTTCTTAGATCTAACACCACAAATACAACACCAAGCCACAAAACTAGATGACAACTCAAATGAAGGGCACTACTGTAGAGGATTTTCCTGATTCAAAGCCTTTCTTGGTAGAGTTGTGTGTATCGGCGTCTCTTGCTCTAGGGCATTACGTTGCAGTAGTAAAGCAAAGCCCGCCGCGACACTGTCTCGTCACACAATCCACCAGGCAACGATTGTCATTGGTTAGTATCCGTGACAGTAAGCGTGACATTGATGACAGAAAGTTTGAATGAATCCCTGTATTGTTAGACTATATTGACCAGACAATTAGTCGAAATCGATCAATTATTGACTCTTTCAAGGAATCTTTAAAAGCGTATTGGCATATCCATTCATTAGCGATTACCAAATGAATGTAAGACGTGCAGTTTGGACAGCGACGCGTAATTTGATCCCTATATTAAATAAAAACTCAGTACATTTCAACCATTATTCGTTTAATGTATCATCCTTTAGCTACATTTAATCTAATCTTAACTCTAAAGCTCATCTATATATCCATGTTGATGATTTGAAAGTTTCAGCAATCTTGTGCTGACAGTAAAAGCAAAGTTTGGCTTGTGTTTAGTTGCAGCTTGGGCTTCGTTGTTCGCTGTCCCGGGTCAAGCACCGCAACAAGATATCTTGTTTACTATTGGATTGCTTGGGGATGGGAGGGGAAAAATACAGAGAAAATGGGCAAATAAAATTATTTTGTTTTCACGTTATTTTCCTCTGACTGGCGAATGTGATAAGAATTGGATCTTAAGCATGCAATGGTAGAAATTATGGTGTCACGTGATATTTGACGATATTGTTTAATATCTTTATGAACGATCTAGAGCCAATAGACAACAACCTAGCCATGATAACAAAATATGCTGATGACTCCAATTTGTTAATCACCATCAAGAAATCTACTCCCGATCTGTCCACCCAAGCCATTGGCCATTTTCTAGATTGGTCGTCTTTGAATGAAATGACTTGCAACCCGTCTAAATGCAAATCTCTAACCTTTAGGAAAAAAGGTAGTGCGCCAACTGATAGAGTCATTGTTCACAACATAAAGGAGCATGATCAACTGAAGCTACTTGGGATCACCTTCCAGTCAGACTGTAAATTCACTACTCATGTGACCGAGAAGCTAAAAGAAGCAAATAAGTGTTTATATGTCATCAGAAGTCTTAGAAAAGAAGGATATAATCAGAATGAAATTGACCATTTATTTAAAAGTTTGGTACTCCCAAAGATCACATATGGTATATCTGTGTACGGAAGCAGTAAGTCCGACCTGAGCATCATTGATCGCTTCCTTGAAGAGATGCCGTACAAGAGAAAATACTCATCTGATCTGTACACAGCCAGCGGATTACTGGAACAAAGCGACAGAGCGATTTTCAAGAAGGTAACCCAACAAGAACGTCATCCACTCAGAGCCCTCCTACCAAGATGCAAGACTACAAAGTACCCGCTGAGGAAAGACACTTCCTTAAAACCCAAAGTTAACACAGAACGTTTCATGAACTCGTTTATTAATAGAATAATCTTCAAATATAATTTAGCAATTTAGCAATGAAATTGTTGTGTGTAAGCTGGCGCTTCTGGATACGTATTATATCCAGTAAATAAAAATTATTGTTATTGTTATTGTTGTTTGTTATTGACCCGCGTTTAAAGCAGTTTTTGCATGTGACTGCATGTGTAAACGGTACAGTCAAGTGGCGATAGGGTCTGTTCTACACTCATATGAAACTAAACCACACCATTAAACCACACCAAACCACTAAACCACACCAAACCACACCACCAAACCACACAAACCACACCATTAACCCCACCAAACCATACCACTAAACGCACATCACTATTCAGGATGGGAGGAGGGGAGGGGAGACTCAGATATATCGTAGAGGTGTGAAGCCTTTTTTTCTTTGGATTTAGAAATTGTCCAAATATGACTTTTCTTGGATGTGAATTTTTGGCCGGGAGGACACTTTTGGGATAGAGAATTTCATCGCCTATAAGTCATCTTCCTTATGAAGACTAGATGTCAGTCCCTTTAGAGGTTGCTTTCAACCTCTTGCACCTAGTCATTTTTAAACTGGTTCATCATTTTAGCTTCATTGGCACCTTCCTGTCATTTTGATGGTTGAGTGAGGACCCCCTACCCCCGGGGGCTGTGTGTGGTCCGTACCCAATTGATAAATCATTGCAAACGTTTTCCTCCATACAACTGTCCATGCAGTTAACCGATTTGGAATCTCATCTTACTGGCCTAATCGGACAGGTGAAGAATTGCTATAATTATCACATTACATCAAACAATGCACGCTGAATTGAAGCTCATTGTCAGTTAAGCAGACAGACAGACAAACGAAAGCATTGACAGACGGCGGAGGGCTGTCGTTAAAACGCGGGGTGCGGATTGCGGATAGATTTTTGCGGATTGCGGATAGATTTTTGCGGATAGTGTCCAAAATATAAAATTAGTCCAAAAATTCCAAACAATTATAAAATTAAAGAGTAAGTAATGATAAACAACAAAGAACAAAAACAAATATTTAAATACAAACGGCCAAAAGAACTTTTTCTGCTTTCTTGTCTGCTATATAATCTGTCATCGTGATTCAGATAGCGAGTTTGTGCGGGTCAAGAAGCCAGCTAGCAGCGTTTTGTGCAGTTTGCTATTAAAAACTTGTTTTGAAACATTTCAAGATCATTTTTAGAGTAATACTAGCCATTTCTAATAGAAAGTGAAGTGCTGCGAGCAGAAAACAGCTAGTGTATCCACGTTAGCAGAACTGTTCCCCTAAAACTCACAAAAGTACACCGCTTTCTCTGATATATGAAATGTTTCTTGTCTATCTCTTGTGCGTTGTGTGACGAACACTGCTAGTTGACCTTCAATGTTGAACTACAAAACATAATTCTCCAGGATCAGTGTCGGACACACACAGTTCAAAATATTTAGCACTTTGAGTAAAAGCAATTTTTCAAACAATCACAAACGGCTAGCGTTGGCAATGATTATAAAACTAACTGATTTTAAAAAGCTAGTTGTACGTTGCATCACGGTCAAAGATACCGCATTGTCTACTGTATATTTGACGCTTTAGATTAAACGAATGATAAATACAATTCCATCACATACAAAGTATAAAATTTTCTTTCATAGGGTAACCAAATATATTGCAGAGATTCTCAGCGCGACCTCACTTCATAATTATTATCTTGGCTTGAATTGATTCGGCCCGTAGACGAGCTTCGATTCGAACAGTAATACGCAAAATGACCCGTAACAGAACATTGCCCTCTCGAAAAAATATCACTTAGCATTTTGTGACTCTCATTTATACTTCGAGAAACATAAAACCTCTCGAATGGAATCGCACAGGAATCCCAATTCATCCCGGTGACGTCAAGGTTCGCCATGAACATACCACCGTACATAAAAATCGAGTTCGTGGATCAATATTAAGGTGACGTCATAAATCGCACAGGAATCCCACACCAAGAATAGTGTTGCTGCTCGCTTCGCTCCCAGCAATTAAAGAAATAATTTTGATCTTCAACTTCAAAACCTCTCCAAAAGTAAAGGAACACTAAGGTCATTTGTTTCTGATCAACGTGACAAAGATTGCGCGTGACAGCCGTACATAGAATTTGCAAGTCAGTGAATTCGATCCATGCACAAATGCAATATTTTCTAGAGCCTACTTTTTGTTTTAACGGGAAATTTTTTTATTTCTTTTTTTGTTCTTCTTCTTCTTCTTCTTTTTTTTCTTCTATTGGTTGCATACACTCTTTCTTTATACGTATTCGGGGGGGGGACTCCGATCGTAAATGGACGGGGATGCTCGTCGTACCTTTTAGGGGTTAAAGTCTGCAATCTGGTATCTTTTAGGGTGTCTTAAGACTTAAGTGGACTACCAGAGACATAGCTTGTACTTTTTAGGGACTGTTTTGGGGTAAATAAACTACCTAAAATAAGCATGAAAGGGACGATTTCGATGATCTGAATTGAATCTTCAAAGCACATCGATAACAAAGTGTTTTCATTACTTTAATTCTTTATTATTGTTTTTGAATTGGTACCTTTTAGGGGTAGAAATGAATTGTTGAGCATCCCCGTCCTCATATAAATAGGAGTCCCCCGGGGATATGGTAAGTATATAGGGTGCCGTTTCCATTTAGCGGAACCAACCGGCCAGAACAGCCTAATTCTTAGGACTGATTCCAGCCAGAGCAGGGAATTGACATGTACCATTTAAGAACTGGCCGTTCTGGCTGGTTGGTTCCACTAAATGGAAAACACCCTTAGTCAGCAGAAAAAATACAGCCGAATACGGGATATCTTAGAATAGTGAAGATAGGATATTGACGAAGAGCTGTAGGAAAATTTGTCCCAAAATTAGTAATAGATACGGAATGCTAAATGGAGTCGTAATTGTTTTAATAAAAGCTCACAAAGCTAAAACTTAACAGAGACGTTTTATTTACAACCGTGAGCATTAACCTTTAAAACGTACCTCTCACTTGGATTGAAACTGGTCACGCAAGGTTTGTCACGTTGATCAGAAACAAATGACCTTAGTGTTCCTTTACTTTTGGAGAGGTTTTGAAGTTGAAGATCAAAATTATTTCTGTAATGTTATTCTAAAAATGATCTCGAAATGTTTCAAAACAAGTTTTTTAGCAAACTGCACAAAACGCTGCTAGCTTCTTGACCCGAACAAACTCGCTATCTGAATCACGATGACAGATTATAAATCAGAAAAAGTTCTTTTGGCCGTCTTATATTTAGATATTTGTTTTTGTTCTTTGTTATTTATCATTACCGGCTTACTCTTTAATTTTATAATTATTTTTGGACTAATTTTATATTTTGGACACTATCCGCAAAAATCTATCCGCAATCCGCAAAAATCTATCCGCAATCCGCACCCCGCGTTTTAACGACAGCCGACGGCGGAGAAACTCTTTTCATTAAGCTAAAGAGGTACAATTAAAAGCACAAAGCCTAAAATAAACGGTTAAATAGCTAGCAGTTTACGTTTCTTCGAGTGCTGTCTTTTTCGTCTTGTCTTCGTGGCGCTTATGGCATAGTATGGACAAGATAACGACCAAAGCGAGGATTGCAACGAACAACAACACAGCCAAAACAATGACGATAATTTCCCATAGCCTGAGAAAAACAAATATCATGCAGTTAGTTAAAAATATGCAACTGAACTTTAAGACGAACGCGAAAAACGTTAAGAGAAAAATGAAGAGAGAAAGTATTTTATTACCTACAATTGGGCTCAGGAACATTTCCACGAAATGCACATTCTTCAGCGCGTGGGTGATGTGAACACAGAATATGCTTCACATCACTAAAACGTTAAAGTGACATAATGAGTTGTAGCAACATGAAATAGATATTTCGCATTAAATGCATCATTCCTTTGGTCGGTCAGTCAGTCAGTCAGTCAGTCAGTCAGTCAGTCAGTCAGTCAGTCAGTCAGTCAGTCAGTCAGTCAGTCAGTCAGTCAGTCAGTCAGTTGAATAAAGGGGATGGTCAGTCAATAATTAGGCTGTGCGCTTGCGATTCAATGTCTCGATAGTACGACAGTACAATCTCAGTTCCATCAGTGATGTTAAACCCTGTAGTCTGTCAGTTTGTCATGGGTCAATCAGTCCATGAGTTGACAATATCAACCTCGATTAGCGTTATGTTACTTGCAGGTTAAATGAGTAAAATATCTTTATGTAAAGGCTAACATCCAAAGCAAACGTGACAACAACAGATCCTCAGTCACTGTATTCAATTTATTCAGTCAGCCAACTGGCAGTGATAATCAGTTATCGAACGCGTTAATGTTTTAATAAATCAGCAAGTTACGACTTACTTTTGATCGTTCACACATTTTACTTGTTTGATGCCTCGTTTCTTTGCATCCTTTATAAGGAGTTGAATGGATCCGTTGTCACAACTTTCTCTATGAGTAAGCGCAAACACACTTAATCGTTTTGTAAATTTTATCTATAGCTATGGAGGAGCAAAATGCTTAATTTGGAGAACCACAATCTAATCTAATCGCCACATTCGTGATCGACTGGTAGAATTCCGTTTAGGCTTCCAATAATTCCCTAGCTTCCCCTATCCAAAATCAAGCTTGCCAAAAGATTATAACCCTTACTATACCCCTTTATAGACTAGGCGCATTTTCGGAAAATCAAACACCTTGAGGCATTTTAGGGTAGAAGCTGGTAACACAATTTTTCTTAAAAGACGTCATCAAGTATTGCACCAATGCTGACGACGTCATCCATCACAAATAAATAAATCCGATCAAATTAGTCAATCATGTTACCAAAATGATTGCTGAATGTAATGATTTTAGTGAAATTACGCTTCAATGCTAGCTAAGTTGCAAGCACACTTGGTCCCAGTCCCTTCAAATTACACACTTGATAATAAGGAGGATTGGAAGAGCTTCCCATGATGCTTTGCGCACAAATCACTGTTCATACCGGAAGTAGATAAATTGGAATAGCTGATTCTGTGCATTGATGTAGTTTTTTGAAGTTGTTTTTTTAAAGGTTTTTTGGCGAAAAATGGACAAGAAAAAAGTAAGAAAACGTTTTCTAACGTGTTTTTCATTTTACAGAACTTTAAAACCTTGTGATCTGGGTTTTTTTTTGGGGGGGGGGGACTTTTTTTTGTCGCTTTGAATTATAGGCTATTTCACCATTTGAAAAATTGCTGAAACAGTGACAAACTACTCAAACAAAATAAGTGAAAATCCACTTAAAAATCGAAAGTATAGGAAAAATATCCTTACCAACTTAAAGAAGAAGAAATTTGAATGTTAATTTTTGGAAAGGGCTCCAAAGGGCTCCATGTTTTTGTGATGAAAAAAAGGACGGTATGAACAAGGAAATGACGTATGGTTGATGAGAAGGGAAAAACCTCGGCTAGGGAATGAAGCTATCTTCGAGTTATGGAGTTGATACCACTAATCAATGTGTCAGTTGTTTTACAGAAATATTGAGGATAATATATGATCAGTCCTAATGAATAAACAAAACGTTGTCACTGACAAAACATGCACCAACTCCTCACGATCGTAAAAAGATCAGATCTAAACCAGGGAGAGTGTTGTCACGGAAATCTCTCTTCAAAGATGAAATGTGAACGGCTGTAAGGAAACCAAAACCTAACTTAAAAATATACTACTAGAAAAAAAAAAGACTTTCACCATTTTTCCAGTTCTCGTTTAATTTGTATATTAAGCTTACAAACTAACTTAAGCTTATAGTACAAACTGAGCTTCATAGTCGGGCAAAAGCAAAATAACGTGTAAATTTAAATAAATTGACTCGATTGAGCATTAACTTAATTTTCAAACGACGCCAGTTCATATCAAACAAAGTTTTGTTTCTTATTTACGTACAAACACAGATGAAGATTTCCAAACTTGACGTTCACCACGAAACAACTTGTACATTCTTCGTAAAAACCAGCTACACCAGTGTAGAGATGTTTTAACGCAAGCTATCGGTAAACAGCCAATAGATAATCCAAATCAACAGCTTCTTGTTTACCAGCAAAATCCTCATTCTGTAAATCTCTTTCAAACCAAAAACACGGCTTTCAACTCACCATGTGGAACGCTGCTTGGTTCAGCTAGTCATCGAAAGCACGTAAACATTTCCAAATCTTTAAGAACTGCAAGGTATATTAGCCTTTTCGTTTATTTTTGAGCCATTGTTCCATTATAAAAACAGAAAACTCTTTGTTCAGGATAATTTCTGCTGAATTCCTTCGATGAAAGTTGTCAAACTATTCTCAAAAACGCCACTTTGAGTCAGAAGCAAGACAAATGCGATTGGCTTGTATCTGCCCAAGTTTTGAGAATTTTAGTTTTGACCATAAAAAAGCAAAATTTGATCGTTCCTAAAATACCTCTACCTATACCATAAAAGCAACAGAAGAAAGTTTTCTATGACTCTAGTTAAATCACACGTGGTAGCTACATGAGCGACAAATGCTGGTAGCAAAAGCTGCCAATAAAGGCGGAATGACAAGAAGGACTGTTTTTTATAAACAAATATGATGCACGAAATTGGTGATGTCAAAAAATCGTGTCGCTTGTGCAAGCAAAAAATCGTCCGTGTAGCCGCAGCTTTAGGCGATTTAAGGTAATTCCGCAGTTTTGCAGTGCGCATCTCTACTGCGCATAGCATAGTTCAGCCTATTTTGATTTGTTTGATTGTAAAAGATATATATTTGACTTAAAATGATGCAAACTTTAGTCTTATGAAGTTTTGAGCAGTAGACACGCTCTAAGAGGCGCTATAGTGGTTACTCGCCTTAGTCCTCTTCGGTCACAGGCTGTTTACGACGTCTTGTTTCACACTTTAGCGCGTCGTAGCGCGGAAACGAGCACGGGGCACCTATTTCTTTTTATTTTTGCAAATCAACGGTAATAAGGGTCTCTATCATATATATAATTATAGTCAAGATTCCATTTCCAGTTTTTTAGATATTTTACAAAACGTGCGGTCGGAAGGTTCTTTCACGCTGCTTCAAGGGCACGTACTATCAACCAATTTTACCTTCTTTCTTGTAGCAAACGCATTTTTACAACAATTTATTGTATCATAATACCAGGCTATTGCCCAAAGAGAGAAAATGAGCTCATATTAGTCAGCTAGCACTGTTCAGATTTAAGAAATTAATTATTTTTGACGCGATTTTGATCTTCGAATCTTGAGCCCTCAAGACACAAAAGATGATGTACTTTAAAGCAATCTAGCGCAAAAACGGCTACGGTGATCCCCATTTTTTATTTCATTTTTGGGATAAGCAACTCAAAAATTATAACTGTGAAGTTTTATGAGAATTCCATTTCTAGTTTTATTTCTACGGAATTACCTTAAGCAAAATTATCCCCCAAAATGCTCAAAACTTCAGGCGATTTAGGGCGATTTGGGGCGATTTGAGGTGATTTTAGGGCCCGGAATAGGCCTCAGGAATGATTTCCTCACCTCCGATTTCGGTTAAGGGATCGAATGGTTTCAACTAATTATATATTGTTTCTATATATATAGCACACTATCTATTCCGGGAGAAGGCATACATATTATTCTGTCTACAGGTTTGGCAGTCTCCAAACTAATGGTTTGGTAGCGTGATCGCCGCTTTCACGGCGATGCGTTTATTGTAGCCTGAAGGAGCTCGAGGTACCGTGGCTACAATTGCAGCCTTAACTTCTCAAATACATCCCACCAGCACATCAGCAATAGGTTTTTCTCATCCCAGGAATAAATCAAGCTCATGTGATGTTATAAAAGGAGTGTCCAGTCATGCTTTTTTTTATCTCAAATAAAAAGTTCGCATAAGTCTTCTCCGCTTTGGAGACTTTGCAGCTACAATCTAATCCAGTTCTCCGAGGCGTGTGAACAGTGTTCGTAGCGTGCATGTAGCTATTCGCTGCCAAACCATAGTTTGCTAAAGTGCATGGATCGTAGCTCCATGCGCATAGAAGTTAACGACAAAGACAAAGGGTAAACAAACCACGTGCACCAAAAATGGTCATACGTTTGTCCGGTTGTGACAACTCCCTTCGGACGTTGTAACGTATGGACGCTTCGACTGTCCTTTATACTTACTACCAGCGCGAGTTGAATACGGCCACGAGCCATTTCCTGAACTAATATAATATTCAAGAAACATTTCACGTTTAGCTACAATCTCTGCTTCAACTGACATGTCTTGATTAAGAATAACAAAGTTAGGGATGGGTTGAACCCCCGACATTCCTACCACAGATGTGTCCTCAGTATCCTTGCTGAAAATTATCATATACAGGAGAGTAGCCATGCAAACTAAATTCAAAGCGCTCTGTAAAAATGTTATTGTAGTCTCTCTCCGATTAGTAATTAGTAGAAATGGTATGGGCTGCTAATTTAAGAACGAACTAAACAATACAAACTAAACTGAGTATACTCTTGTTAGGAGCACTGCGGTCCGTTGCAGTCAGTGTGATTAACAATAACTGTAGCTATCGCTGGCGAAATGCTGGGTTTATTTCTAACTGCACAAAAGGTCGGGTCAAGGGAAACTCGGAATACGTGAAGACCAGTTAACGTTAACCCTTTTATTTGTTGCGTAAACTGAAAACATAGATACGAATTTCTTACAATTACAATACAATAAACATAGCTAAACGAAAATGATTACACGGCATAAATGGTTCTTTACAAATTGACAATTATCATATAACGTAACTTCAATGGATATCACTAGAATCACATGCATGGAATATCTTTGCTTATCATCAATTAAGCAATCAACAAACTGGACATTTAAATCACTTAAAAGGGTACGAAATCACTAAAGAATTACTAAAAAGGTACTTACATAGCTGTCCCAACATAAAGCCTATGGATAGGTCGATTTTATTACTTGAACTTGAAAACTTGACTTAAACTTGAACGTGGACGATACACTAAACTCTGGATACTACACGTGTCGGAAACTTGATACTTGAACATTCCGTAATCACTAAGTTAAACATTGAAGGGATACTAAAGAATCAAGGGGAGAGGGGAAGAGTGTCCTTTACATGGCTCCCCTGAAATTGCTAATTTCAACTAATCAAATTAAAGTCTATTAAAGGCTCCTTGGCTGGGAATTACCCCAGGTCTTCGTGAATCGTTGAGGATCTACGCAGCTGCCTCTTCATGAATCGTTGAGGTTCTGCGCTGATTCTTCAGGAGTCGTTGAGATTCCATTCTGTGTTGATGAGGCTTGACCAATCAATAGGACGCACTTGTGGATTGGACGCTCCAGGTACACCTTCGTTGAAGTGCGCTTTCCTTTGTCGTCGATGGAGGTATCAGCTAGGGAGACCTTGACGGTACGTACGTGGCCGTCTTGACTTTTGTTGATTTCCTCCACTCGCGCTAGCTGCCACTTGTTCCTACGGTTGTCTTCTCCCTTGAGTATAACGACGTCTCCGATGGCAAGATCTCTTTTAACGCTGGTCCATTTTGGTCGTTGTTGCAGATTCAGCAGATACTCTCTTTGCCAACGGTTCCAGAACTCGTTACTCAAGTGCTGGACACGCCTCCAACTTTTTCGCGAGTACTTGTCTTGAGGTTGAAAATTTCCTGGAGGTGGAAGAATAACTTTGGACTTCGTTGTCAAGAGATGGCTTGGTGTAAGGGGACTTAGAGCGTTTGGCTCGTTTAAGGAATCGGTTGTTAAAGGACGGCTGTTGATAATCGCTTCAGCCTCGCACATGAATGTACGGAGGGACTCGTCGTTGAGCTGAGTGCCATTAGCATCCAACAACGCTGCTAGGATGCTACGAACTGAGCGTATTTGTCGCTCCCAGACTCCTCCCATATGACTGGCGGCGGGAACGTTGAACTTGAAGGTAAACCAGTCACAATTTAGCTTCAACATCTCATCGCTGATCTTCTTATGATTCATCTCTCTCAGGTTCTGCTGCAGCTCTCCTTTTGCCCCCACAAAGTTTGTTCCTCTGTCGCTGCGTAATTGGCGTATTGGTCCTCTTCGACATACGAAGCGACGAAGAGCGTTAATAAATGCGTCGGTTTCCAAACTGCAGGCGATTTCAATGTGAACGGCTCTCGAAGCCATACAGGTGAATAGCACTCCGTATCTCTTTAACTCCTTTCTGCCTTCCTTTATCAGCAATGGACCGAAGTAGTTGACGGCACAATATGAGAATGGAGGGGCAGGCTCCAGTCTGTCTTCCGGCAGGTCTGCCATCTTCTGCTCTTGGAGTGATCCTCGAAGTTTACGCCTCTTCGTCGCAGAACGACTCGCGTGTGTTTAAGTAGACTTAGACGTGAATTTAGCATGTATCGCACTTGAGTTTTCATGATATGTCCAGAAAGGGTTCTCAATTAGCCAACACATACGTATTTGATGATCAGGGGCTCCAAATTTTGAGTGCGACACCATTGCGAACATCTATTCAGTTGGAATAAGAAACAGACTGAGTTGGAAGACTGCAGAACATCTTTACATTACCAATTAAGCTTGCCTTTCGTATGGCTCGTTATGGTTCAGGATAAACGAGGTAACACTATATTTTCGTAAAGTTGTGTTCTAGGTGGCTAAACTTGGTAACGTATAGCACGTCAATAGTCACCGGAATACTTTGTGGCAGGAGACTTGATTCTTGCGTTGCTAAATTGGAAGACATTTAAGAACAACTATTTTTTTGGAAACTCGTTTCTTTGTCTAATTGTTTGTATTTCTTTGACAGTGTTGGTATTTCAGTTGCTGAATGTTGGTATTTCAGTGAAAAATGTTTTTTTGCGATTTTAAAAACTGTTCCCCGAATCAATTAATATTTCTCTAGTTTATAACTGCAACTCACGTATAAATCTTCAAATTTCTTGATCGTACAACCGGGTATAATGACGTCATAATAGCACTTCACAGAATACGTCATTTTAACCTTGAAGATCGCAGGGTTTGGTAACACTCATTTACGGATTCAGCGTGAAAAATTGGTTAAGTAAAGTTGTCTTACCAGCTTCTACCCTAAAATCCCTCCAACACTTTTTGCAACTGACTTTTTCGATTTTGCGCCTAGTCTATTACCATGCCATGAAACCGAGTCTAACAAATATACTTACAAATGTTTCTCTCCAATTGTATGAACAACCAAGATTTTTAGCATGATGATTGTAGAAACTTTCAAACTTGGAAGCTCATATTGTCCAAAGGTACTAAACAAAATACAATAGCGGGTTTTGTATAATGGATGGATGGATGGATGCATGAATGAATGAATTAATTGACAAATCAGCAAGAATGGATGAATGGATGAATGGATGAATGAATGGATGAAGGATGACGTCGTTTTTGTACTCCCCTTCCCGCTGGTTTTTGAATCATATGCGACCATGCTCATTGTGCGCGCTCAAAACTGACATCTTGGTCGGTGTTTCTAAAAACAAAGAAGGCAATGGCAAAGTGCGACTCTGGCTTCTTGAGTATTGACTAATTCGACCAACAATTGACACCTATGCTTTAGTTCAAGCAATGAGCGACAAAAACCTCTCAGTCTAAGAATAAGCGTTGTACAAATCTAAAGCAATTTCTTTGAGAAATTTTAGATTGTTTGTAATTAGGTTTGGTTGATAAAAGTCGCATTTAAGTGTTAATCCAAACTGAAAATTTGAATCCAAAATGAGGTTTTGAGGCTTCAGTCGCTCATTAGCCATATATACACCTATTCAGAAAATGTTGTCGGGCGAGAGGCTTCAAGCCTACGGGACAAGACCGCAAAGGAGTATGGGTAGTCGAAAAAATTACTATTTTTGTGGCTTTGATTTTTATTTCAAGCATCAATGAATTAAGGACTTTGTTGTATAAGCTCAACACCAGCTGGTTGAGAATTGTCGTGCTGATATTTATGTGGTTTCATAGCTTTTAGTAATTCCTACCCATACTCCATTTCGGGTGAATCGCGAGACTTGAGTCTATTTGCCGACAACGTTAACCGAAATAGGTGTATATATTCTGTACATTCCGCTTAAAAGTTGCTAAATTGAAATCCAGCATGCACAACTTTGTACAATTCCAAAGACAGTCTTAAACTGAGGAATTTTATCCTATTAGATGATCAATTTCTAAAGACCTCTAATTTGAGTGTTAATCCAAAACGAAAATTTGAGTTAAAAGGGCCAGTTTTTGGCACTTTTAGCTATTATTAAATCTTATTAAATCTACTCTTAATTTATAATAGTAATGCCTATAAAGAATAGAGTCGTTTCATTTAACCCGTGAAATAGTTAGTGACTTATTACGTAGAACCACTGAGTAACAGATAGTAGTATTTTTTGTATTATTTGCACTCAAGTAGACTAAGTCAAAAACACCATTTTTATTTCATGAATTAAATACTAATTACATTAGTTTTGACCTTTGCAAACAATGTTCAATGAAAAAAATACATAGCTCATATGTTAGCTTCGTCACTGACGGCTTTTTAAGCCTTACTCGAAACTTTAAATTGACTTAGCCAAGAACTCATTTTTTTTATCTCATGAAATTTCTAATAAATTGCATCAGTTTTTTTTCTATTGCATGAATAATTACTTGGTATATCTTAGCTCACTACATCACTGACGGCTTTCTTCAGACTTACAAAAAATTAATAAACAAAGTGAAACAATAACAAAGTGAAACAATTGAATAAATTACCAACGATGAAATGTTGGGTCAAAAACTCCTCCACAACGACTGCAAAAATTTCCTTGTTGGTTTTCCTGAAAACAGTAAGGACAATCACGGTGGCGGTTCGATGATGTCCTTTCAGCTAACTGTTGTGAAGTCTGGTCAGCTTCTCCTACAAGGCTGCTTGTTGTGGCAACTCTGTTGTTGCGTGGTTTATGAAAGGACAACAGATTACTACACCCTGAAGACGAGTTTTCGGATTGAAGTGACTCGTTCCTCTTTACTGTATCCAAGATATCTTTCAACGTGGAAGTGTCAACGTTGACATCTGTCAAAGATGGTGTTTTGTTTTCATCAGTCAGATCAATCACCTTGGTATCTACACAGCTTTCGTCATCCCCGGCTCTACCATCAGACTCCAAAATTTTGTGAACCACCGCATTCATATCTCCCTGTTCTGTGGCAAGAAGGGAGGCCAGCTTTACTTCAGAAGCAAAAGGTAGCACCTGTTTTAGATTGTCAAGCTGGTCATGGAACTTGAAATGCAGGGCAGTTGACGATTCTAGACTCGCTTGAACGGCTGGTGCACTTGTTGCAGCACTGGACAAGTCGGTTTCTTTCCCAGCATCACTTGATTGGCGTGGTTGCCGCTGATGCAATAGAATTGCGGTTTTAAGAACTGCCAGGGGGCTTAACTCTTTAGCAGTTTCTGCGATTTCATGTGAATAGGAATTGATACTTTTGTAGATGCTTCTGTGTTCCTGCAGCTGCTTCTTTTGCTTATCTGAAAATTTAACAATAAAATCTTCATTAATATTTTAATGTATATAATTTATTGGCATTAATATTTTTGTATAATCTACTGAACACTGGAAATTGAAGTCACAAAAACTAGACCAGATAACAATTAAAATATTCATTGTTTCTATGTTTGTGTCTGTTCGAACTCAATTTTCCGCTTTGCTGCATATTTAACAATTTTGCAAAGCCCATTGAAAGGCAATGATATCAGTTTCAAAACAAAGAATCCAATCAATATTCGAACAGAAAATTCATTAATGAGCTCAACGTGTTCATGCTTGTGCTAGTTTGACCATAGGTTTGACTGTAAACAGGTAAAGATGTTCTAGATTCTCAATTCTTTCATAAAAAAATTGGGACGAATAATGTTTTGGATGAATGGAACACATTGATAATGCACTTGTTTGATTAAGCATAAAATTCAGAAAACTTGGAATTATACAGTTATGTGTTGCATACCTCTTTTTTGATCAGCTTTTGGTATTTTCTTAAGTACCATTGCTTTTGATGACTCAAAGTTTGCCACTTGCAGTGCACTCATACACTCTTCGACATTTGGTGCATAGAGTGTTGGTTTCATATCTGGGAAAGGCACATCTGTGGAAGACGGCGTTACAGGTGTTTCTGTCCTCAGACTCGAGTTCAAGCTTGCCCTCCACTGCTTTCCCTTGTCTGACTTATCTTGGCGTTCTTGATAACGCATTGCCAGAACTTGGTCGTGTGTGGAGCATCTCGAACACGAACAATTTGAGAAAGGACAGGCCCGTCTATGACCTTTTAAAGGGACAATTTTACCGTGTAGACGGCACTTTCCGCAATTTCTTCCTGCCGTCACAGGTTTTCAGCTGATGTGAAGGAGTGTCCCATGTGCAAAACTTGGATTTTATATTTTTTTATTTAAACAATGTAATTGTCACCGTTTTCTTGTTTACGAAGAATTTGTATCCCAAGGGAGGATATTATATAAGAGTTTATTCTCTTGTGTTATCAGGGAAAGCCCTTATGGATATATTTCGACGTGCCACCCCTCCTCTTCCCACCTCTATGGAAACATATTATCCTACAAAAACGTTTATATAATTTACATTGCATTGGTATCGGCATTTTCTCGTGCATGTCATCACTAAAATCAAATGTTCTTAAAGAATAGACAATGGCCAGAAATGAAGCATATTTTATTTTGTATAGAACGTTATATAATCATGAACATTCAATATTTTAGCCCTAGAAATTTCATTATTACAACTACACAAAGAGCATCGCAGAATGGCTGGTCTGGTCATTTAATGAAATGCCCTGGTACAATGTAGATGAAATAACGTTTTCTCAGGAAGTGGATTTGATTTTTCTGCCTTTCTAAATGCCTTGGTATCTAAACGATCATGGAGGGTGTTATCGTTATGGTGTTTCTTACCCTACGCAAAAACGACTTCAAGTAATTGTAACGTATTTAGCTACGTTATCTACCCCACGCACTGCTGAAATCTGCCAAGTATCGTACAACTGCGTCGACAAATATATGAAACTTTTTCAAGAAAGAGCGACGATTTCACCATTGGTAAACAGAAATATGCGTCCAAAAAAAATCGCTTGGTGGATGGAAGCGTATATGGAGGCAATTGTAAGAATATATCCTAATGTTTACCTTCGCGAGATTCAAATGCTACTCAGAGACGACTTCCAACTAGCACCAAATGATGTTCCATCTATTGGGGCAATTGCAAAATTATTCAAACAGCTTGAAATTACTCGAAAGAAATGTATACATGTAGCAGTTGAGCGACTGTCGCCACGTAATCGTTTATGCAGACAGATGTACATTCAATGGAGAAGAACAATTAACCCAGGCATTATATATTTTTTTGACGAAACTCACTTCAACGTTGAAACAGATGAGAGAGAATATGGGAGAATTGATTCAGGATTTGCATGCCCTTCATTCCGCTCAAAGGGCAAGGCAAAGGACGGAAAATATTCTACGCTGGCTATTTGTGGCTTCAGAGAGGGAGTAATTCAAGCTATACCTGTGGCTGGATCATTCACAGCTGATCTAATTAACGAAGTTATGGAGAATCAAGTCATTCCTCTTCTTCCAAACAATTGTTTTATTGTTGCAGATAACGCCAGTGTGCACAATGATGTCGCACTATGCCGAATATTAGCTGCAAAGAATATAACTTTGGTCAAGCTTCCAGCGTATGCCTATGATTTAAACCCGATAGAAATGGTGTTTGGGCATGCAAAAGCCATTGCCCGGTTTACTCCAGGTTTTTTGAGAGCAAATTCCATGTTAGCTATTGTTAGTGCATTTCAACAAGTCTCCGCATTAAAAGTGCGAAAATTCTATAAGCGTTCATGGAACATTTTTGAATAAGACAACTAACTTGCAGACTGTACTTAATCTTTCGATGCACGTATTACAATACATTTTACTGCTCGGAATTCCTTTTGTTTTTGTTCGCGGCATTGCGTGATCGCACTTAAGGTCCTTAAGCTATTCTACACATTGTTTCAGGCGTTTTTGTAAACAACTCATAATGGTAAATGTACTGAAATGTATTAAATTACAAAATATGGAAATAATCTAAATAAAAGCTTTTTGTGTCACATAGTATTACATAGTACGGCTTGGTATTACATAGTGAGTAATTGCTAGTGTTTCACGGGTTAAATGAAACCACTCTAACAGTGGATTATTTCTATCAATTATTACAGTACCTTGATCTGTTATAGGCAGAATACCCGACTCGAGTACCATTTAGCATTACCCTTACAACACCACGTGCACGCTCTGCAAACTGAACAAACCGCACTAATGACTAACGACCCACTGAATACAACAAACCACACTAATGACTAACGACCCACTGAATACAACAAACCACACTAATGACTAACGACCCACTGAATACAACAAACCACACTAATGACTAACGACCCACTGAATACAACAAACCACACTAATGACTAACGACCCACTGAATACAACAAACCACACTAATGACTAACGACCCACTGAATACAACAAACCACACTAATGACTAACGACCCACTGAATACAACAAACCGCACTAATGACTAACGACCCACTGAATACAACAAACCGCACTAATGACTAACGACCCACTGAATACAACAAACCGCACTAATGACTAACGACCCACTGAATACAACAAACCACACTAATGACTAACGACCCACTGAATACAACAAACCACACTAATGACTAACGACCCACTGAATACAACAAACCGCACTAATGACTAACGACCCACTGAATACAACAAACCACACTAATGACTAACGACCCACTGAATACAACAAACCGCACTAATGACTAACGACCCACTGAATACAACAAACCGCACTAATGACTAACGACCCACTGAATACAACAAACCGCACTAATGACTAACGACCCACTGAATACAACAAACCGCACTAATGACTAACGACCCACTGAATACAACAAACCACACTAATGACTAACGACCCACTGAATACAACAAACCACACTAATGACTAACGACCCACTGAATACAACAAACCACACTAATGACTAACGACTCACTGAATATAGCAAACCACACTAATGACTAACGACCCACTGAATACAGCAAACCGCACTAATGACTAACGACCCACTGAATATAACAAATGAACAATATATGATCAATACCCTTTATACAAGAAACGGAAACCGGAGCCGACTTTTTATTCTGGGAATGGTCACCTTTTCTCTATTGTATGGAAGGTTCTCGTTAGCGGTAAAGACGAACGAAATGACTTATGCTAGATGTACTCATTTAATTACTTACTCTTTTAGAGGCCAAGTCCCAGAAAGCTTTTGTGCTGTTTAACCCGTTACGCGCAAAGTCCGGACATGACTTGTAATCAATTCCATCGCTTGTGTTGGCAGGATTGCCACACCAACATAAATTATTCATCATTGAACTAAACACGAAAAACAAATTGTGTAATTGATGAAGCAAAAAGGAAAATCAAATATCGAAATTTGCAAACGCGCTTAGCTTGAAGGGCGGGCTATTGTGCTCTAATTTATAACAATTGCATCCGTATTAAATTTCATAGAAAATCCAAGAAAAAATAGAAATATGCTTACCCTTCTAGTGTGTCTTCAAGTGTTGTGTACCTGTGGTCAAAGTCAGCATAGTCATGTACTGCTTTGTACGTGCCTGACCAGAACAAACTCTAACATAAAACAAAGTAAACCAGTGAGCATGCGTAGTAAATAGATGGCGAGACACAAAACAATACCTATTACAGAAAAGAATGTGTTACTTTCTTTCTTTTTTTTTTTAATTTTTGTTTATTCTTTCTTTCACTCTTATTTTCATTCTTTCTTTCTTTCTTTAAGTTACTTATGTCCTTTCTCACTTTGTTCCTTCTTTTGTCTCTATTTGATAGATTTTTGATAAACAACCCCTTTCTATGTTCAATGCTCTACAAGTTCATATATTTTCCAAGCAAATGTTTTGTGGGTTTTCAACAACAACAGTCCCGCTATCAAATCTTGTCGATTTTGTTTTTTAGCCTGATGGCACATAGTTAGCGTTTCCTCGGAAAAATTACAACTCCCAGCGATAACAAAAAGCTTCCCGAACAATGCTGTGTTTCCATACAATTCCAAGCTCTACTTTAGAGCTTCGCCTGTTCCTATTGACGCTTTGTTTAATGGGAAGGGTCTAGTGTGTAAAAGAGCCTGTGCGCGAACGCTAAAAGTAACGATAGGAGTCTGGGAACTACAATGACGGTAAAAGCGAAAGCACACTGAGAAGACCGGAAACGGATCGAGTCGACTCTTGAATTCGCATTAATAAAATGATTTCAGAAATTGCTGTTAAAAAATGACATTAATAACAAAGAATTGCTCAAAAGAAAGATGACTTAAACGCTTCGCTTTGAAAATTAAACGAAGAGATCTTACACCTTACCTTGTTGACAATGGGCTCTCGACTTGCGATATCAAAGAATGGTTCATAGTCAGTTTGTGACACTGCACATGGGTTCTTGAAGGCAAATCCATGATAGAATGCGCTCCATAATGTCGTACAGTTAATATCTTTGACTTTCTTCAACTGCTGATACTACAGCGACCCAAAATTATGTCCTTCAAATGTGGTGTTGTACCTTTGCTGCAGTTTAACGATTGTACGATGCCACCTGATATGACAAGTAGAAAGAATGTACAGGCATTCATTTTAGACACACAAACCATCGATTACCACGTTTCTCGGGAACTTCGTTTGTCCAGCTCCTCGATCAGTGCCGAAACTTATGCAAATCAAAGTCCATACACTAAAAACAATCCAGGTTTTGACCTTTTGGTATTTCTGGGAATTTGTTATTAATTGTGCTGTATATGCAGTTTTTAGTAGGGGAATTATATCATCGTATTGAACGTCCCATGTCTGTTTTCTTGCGTTTTAACTTGCAAAACTTAAAGGTATTACCCTGGAAGCTTCTAATAAATTTAGCGATTTTCATGGTCATTAATCTGTGCCAATTTTGACGTTTATAAGCAAAAAAAATCGTACGTTTGAAACAGATTTTTTTCGGACCCTGCGTCGTTTCAAAAACTGCTTAAAAGACACAGGTAACATACTAGAGTGATTTAGCAAACACGCGCTCGCAGACGAATCGAAATGACCGTTGCCGACGTCAAGTGAAAACAAATGGCGTCCTGAACGTGACGTCGAGACGTTGTCACGGTAGTCACGCAACGAACAAATATGATAAATTTGTCATCTAACGACCTGTTTTAGCGTCGCACGTTTGCTAAATCACTCTAACCAAAGCTGGACGACTTTTTAGTTAGTTTAGTTTAATAAATTTGTCACAAATTAACAATACTAGAAAACTGAGATAACACACATAACAAGATATCGGAAGTGCAAAACGCGCCGCGCCATGCGCGAAAAAGGAAGTCACGTGATAGTCCTAGCTGCCGTCTGCCGTTTCACGTTTACGTGATCTAGAGACCTTAAGATTGACGCTTACGGCAAACCGCTAACGACAAACTGCAAAAATTGACTTTGATTTTATATTTTATTCCAATCCTTCAAATCAATCCAACAAGCAAATAAAGAACAAAAATACAAATATCTTCACATACTGAGTGTACAAACGTCAATGTTAAGGTCTCTAATCTCTCTCTGTAAACGAGAAACGACAGACGGTAGCGAGGGTGATCACGTGACTTCCTTTTTCGCGCATGGCGCGGTGCGTTTTGCACTTGAATGTGAAAGTAACTTCTAGGGTTTATTTCCTACTTCAAAGCATGTTGGTACGAAGCCAGATTGCCTCAAGCTTAAGGCGCTGGAAGGTGAAATCAAGAGTCTTTACTTTTCTTTGTATTTTATTTCATATTTCGCGTCTAAAGAGAGCATGAGAGTATACCGTGGGTACCCAGGGTAATGAGAGCATTACACAACAGCAAAAAACTACTTAATATTCGTAAGAGTTCAGTAAGCCTGTAGGTGAACTAAGCTACACCGAACTTTCGCCACACACATAAGGAACTATAACGATGAACAACACCTACCAAAGAAGAGTTACAGAACAACAATTCTTCGTCTAAAATTTCAAACGACAAACATTGTTCAGATAAAGACAGGAACTTCCCAGTCATATAAATGGAGAAGCGTTCGACATCAATTTTAAGCCAAGTGTTGAAAAGAAGCTTATACTAAAAGCGTTTTTAATTTGACTTGCAAAGACTGCGGCAAGAAAATCAACGGGTCTGTCACACTAGTAATGCAAGCATAAGCACAAGCAATAGGCAGACTCTGCATGCACTGTTGCATTAATTTATAATTTTCAGACTTATTTCGCAGGCGAAAAAAGACAAAGACCCCATGCTAATGAGCAGTACCCAACTGACTACGTGTAACAGCCTACGTTTACTGCAAGGAAATCACGAGTTTCCTGTACAGGTCAAGTAGAATGCTTTGGGTGACAAAACAGGGGCAATTCCCTTGCCTTTAATAAACTGGGCTTTGAGGTGCTTCGGTAATTAACAACTCTTCCTGGCCCAAATTTTGTGTCATTTGATTGACAACTACATCCCCAACCTCGGGCATTTGAACAAATTAGATTCTGTCACATCCCGGCCACCCATTTTCGAAGTACTTCCCCTCCCCTTCCCCCACGAGACTTACAATAAGTAACTCCACGTGGAACGAAATAACAGAAACAGCTCAAAATTCCAAAGTGTAACAGCAATTCGTAGGTTCTGTTGTTATTGGAGAAACAATACAATGCATTTCATTGTCTGCTCGTTCTATTACTTCATTTCGTGTCGTTTTACCGCGAGGTTATCAATCGTACAATTCACTTGCCACATACAAAAGAATCAAGACGAGGCTACGTGCATTCATATATAAAGGCCGGTACTGACGAGGGAACGTGCTCTCGCAACACGTTCCTAGATCATTTTACACAATAAGGCCCAGTTCAGACGTCTAACGTTTGCCGCGTCGAGTTCAATTGCATTAATAATTTAATAATTTAATTTAATTAATTGCATTAATTAATTGCATTAATAATTTAATAATTGCATTTTGAAGATGAAAAGTGCGGTTTCTGAACGAAATGAATTTGATAAATTTGATTTAAACTGAATTTTTCAATTTAATACATAATAATAATAATAATAATAATAATAATAATAATAATAATAATAATAATAATAATAATAAATGGAATAAGTAAATGCGCCGCAATCCACATTAAGAAAGGAAAGCTCCAAAAATCCCAGAACCTACCTCTCACAAGTGGCAGTGAAATACCAGTACTAGGAGAAGAGGACCATTACAAATTCCTAGGAAAGCTTGAGAATGTCAACCAATTAGATAAACAGGTGTTTAAACAGGCCAGTCTTGAATACCTAAGACGATTAGCGGTTATATGGACCTCCCCACTCTCCATACCAAGAAAAATAAAGGCCACTAACACATTTGCGTACCCAGTACTGCAATATTATATGTGGTCGTGCGAATGGGCGATTGAAGATCTACAAGAACTAGACAGAAAAACCCGAGCAATAATAGCACAAAACAAAGGCAAGCACAACCATGAGTCAAACCCGATGTTATATTTATCGCCAGATTTGGGAGGTCGTGGCCTGAAGGAAATAGAGGTACAATATAAAGCTACAAAGATAAAAACTGCACACTACATCACAACAAGTAAAGATCCCCATATAGAAGTAGTGAGAACCTTTCAAGACGCCAAAGAAGAAAAAAAGAGGAGATCAGTAATAAAGGATGCGAAAACTTACGCCCAACAACTAAACTTAGATACTACATTCAACGAACGGCTGAAATGTACCACAGTAAAAATGGGCGAGAAACAAATTGTGTTAAAGACCAGCAGCCCAAAGTATATCCAACAGCAACTCAAAGAGGCAACAGACAAAGAGTATCAGCAAAAAGTCTCCGAACAGCTGTGGCTTGGCAACTACGTCACACAACGTTGGAAAGACACCGACATCTCTAAGCACAACTTTAACCCAACCATGAAATGGAAAAACATACCTGATGTCGTACTGAGTGTACACACTAGCATATTACAGCAACTGGCCACTACAAAAGTATACAGAGTAAAGAAACAACAAGAGCGAGGCTTGGATCTAACATGCACGTTGTGACACAGTGCAGAAGAAACCATCCCACATCTATTGTGTGGCTGCTCTGCTATAGCCCAAACAATCTATAAGTCGAGACACGATAGAATGCTAAGACCGGTATACCATTTCCTATTGTCATTATATAACATAGAAAACGATGAATCCAAAGCCTGGTATAAACAAGCGATCCCCAAAACAAGTACTGAAAACGACCAAGCGAAAATACTCTGGGACACACCCATCTACATAGACAAAGCACCTGAGAACGGCGCAAACAAACCGGATATGACAATCTTTGAAAAAATAAGCAAGAAAATCATACTTGTGGAAGGAACTGTGTGCAACATAGGACAGATCAACGACAGGAATGATTATAAGAAGAGAAAGTACTTGGACCTACGACTAGGACTCCACAAGCTCTACCCCGACTACGAGATCAAGCAAATCAATATAGTGTTCAACTTCTTGGGAGATTTCAACAGCACACTAGAGAAAGAACTTTCTGACCTTGCCCAAAAGAAGGAAGTCAACAAAGTCCTAAAAGGCCCTCGATGTGTTCCTTTTCCTTTTAAAATACCTATTTTATGTGCATTTTACAGGATAATTTTTAATATATTTAGAATCATTTGATGCGATGTTGATTTTGGAGGCCTTTCTGGCCTCGTTATCGTGAACAATGAGCCCGCCATTTTTGAAAGTCGTCTATAGAACAGCTCTGTTCAGTAATACAGCATGCAGGAAGTGACGAGGGCACGAAAGAAGTGCAAGGAGACCACGAGCCATAGGCGAGTGCTCTCTACACGTCTTGGGTGCTCTCGCCACTTACTAAGTGCTGTATTAATGAACGGAGCGGAAAAAGAAGTTCTATTTGTTTTATGGTATATTTTTAAGTAAGTATTCAAGGGAAGAAGTTTGATTTTCTCAGTACAAAAATTCAAAAGGTGCGCGCGCGCGGTCGAGCTCGCGCTGCTGACATCAGAACTGTGCTCCGTTTAAGGAATTCATGACTCTTAAAACTCCATTACAGGCGGGCTTAGCCTCGAACCCACGAGCTATTTGTTTTGTTATTCTAATTTCTGCTTTTGTTTTTCTATCGCAGAAGTGAGGCTAAGCCCGCATGTACTGGAGTTTTAAGAGTCGTGAATATAAAACGCGCGCGCATGTCTCTGTACTGTGATATAAACACGGTGAAAGATGTAGAGCAAGAGAAAAGCAAGCTTAGGAACACGAGGCGTAGCCGAGTGTTTCTCTTGCTTTTCGAGTGCTCTACATCTTCCAGAGTGTATACACCTATTTCAAAAAAGGTTGTCACCGCTAAGAGCGATAGGCGATAGGTAATAGGTCATTCCAAGACCGCAAAGTACTATTGATTTCTAATTGATTTACATATGAATAGCCAAATATTTGATGGAAGAGTGTAAAGAAAGATTTAGGATGGCTTAATTAAGAAATCAATAGTGCTTTGCGGTCTTGGAATAACCTATTACCTATCGCTTATCGCTCTTAGCGGTGACAACCTTTTTTGAAATAGGTGTCTATCACATTACAGAGACATAAGCAATCGTTTTACATTGCTTTTATAAAATATTTTCAACGTTTTTGTGAGAGCCATGTCTCTGTCCTCTGATATAAACATGCTAGCCAGCCAATCAGCGCGCGCGTTATATCTCAAATATTTTATAATCTCTGATAAAGCACAGCTTTCAGCCAATCAGAGCGCGCGTATCGACAAGGGTATATAAAAACAGAGAATATGAACAGAGAGCAAAACTTATGTTGCGCATTAAAATTTTTTACGTGAAATCGTTGGTACACTCGAGGCTCTGGGAGCGTGTTGCGGGAGCAATCTAGTCCGTTCTGTTAGGGAAAAAATCGTGACAAATAGTGTACAAGCACCAAATTTCGTACAGCTGATGATCCTTTTGGTATATGAAACAATTTAAGAAGGGGTGCCACGAAATTTGAGCATCAGAATTAGTTTATTTGAGCACGGCAATTTCTTGTCATTCTTGCCTTACATTATGCAAATTCGAAAATTTTAAAGGCCGAAAGTTTATGCATATATATTTGCTTTTATTGTGGATATGTCTCCATGGGTAATGAGATTAATGTATGTTAAGCGAAGAGAACATATATATCCTGCGATGCTTTGCCATAATGCTTCCTGTAGCTTCACAAAGTCATTCTGAGCTTTTTAACAAAATCGTCCAAGTAGTTTTTACGAAAATCGAAAGATCGCTCTAAGGGTACATTTGGGGATAAACGACGAACAAAATTCGTTCCCGATTTTGTCAGAGATAGTTCTCAACGTAGCAAAACTGATTTACGTCTAATAAGATGATTTTTGCAAGTTTAGAATATAGTTTTAGTAAGTCTTTTTAAACAATATTAAGCAGTCTTGGTTGGATTCGAAAGTAAAACAATACTTTTTACAGTTCACTCCAGGCTCATCTCAAATGTACGGTTAGTGCGCTCTTTCAGTTTTCGTGAAAATTGCTTGAAAGATTTTGTTATAAAGCTCAGAATGAAACCACAGAAAGCATTAGAGCGAATCATCGTTTTCACAAATGTAACATTCTTAAATTAACCATTAAAGTTGGCTAATGAAGTGGCAACGAAGTTTAGCGCGACACTTTCATAATGAAATTATGCAAATGTTAAGTTTTGAGTCACGGCCCTCCATGACAAGTAGTTGACTTTGAAAGCTGGAAACCCGAGGGCATTTTTATATGCTTATTTTGTTTAATAGATATTCATCTCATTATCCACTAAGAAATATCCACAAAAAAGAAAAGAAAATGCTAAATCTTCATCGTTCAAAGTTTTCTAATTTGCATAATGTAACACAAGAATAACGCGACAAATTACTGTTTTCTGATACTCGAATTTCTGAGAATGAAGAATGTAAATGAGATGACGTCAAAGCAGTCATCGAGAACGACACTGCACGGTACGGTTACAGCAGGAATTTCGACTGTTTTATTGACAGCACGGCACTGTCTTCCACTCATACGAAAACCGCTCTAACAACGCTTGAAGCAATAACACTGCTAAAGTAATAATGCTTAATGTAATTACAAGGCCAAATGTAATAACACTGCTAAATGCAATAATTTTTAACGCTTATTTTAATAAGTTAAACCTCAAATTTAATGGCGCAGCACCACTTGGGGAGGGAGATGGGGGGGGGGGGGGGGGGTGTTTGTGAGCGATTTCGCGTTCCTTTCAAATAACCATTATCATGAGACAATGGAATATTTGTCGAATAAACCCCCTCTTCTAGAGACAACCCGGTTCGACTAAATCCCCCGCCTCCCCATAGTTTGCTGCCGAGACCATAACTTCCATACATACATACATACATACATATTTTATTTGGTGACGCAGGTTGAAAGTCAGGCAGCCGTAGCTGATGTGGACCTGCCTAATACTAATTTATAAAAATGTTTACAATATTTAAATAAATAAAGCTATATTAATTCGAAAATCTATATATGAATTGATATTTACTATGTCGGATGTAATTTAAATGAAAATAATTGTGAATTTATATAGAAGTAGTGTGCTGGGGATAAACCAGCTTCAGAATGGCATGTGTTCAGATTTATCTAACACTAGATACTAACACTGCTAACACTAGATACTACACTTACTATTTACACAAAGACATTGACCATTCAAAGCATCCAGAGAAGCTGAAACCGAAATGCACAATGGGCAATCTATTGATTAGATGATTTTAAAGAAGCGCGTGGACGTGGAATAAGTGTCCCTTCATCAAGGCCACTTTTTACGTCCTCGGGTTTTTTTCCGATCATTTACGGTATATGTTTGTTGAGCACAAGAAAAGTTGGTAAGTTGGCATGCTTTCCTCCTAACCCCTTTCAATCCCCAAAACATCCATTGATCTGCCTTTGCCCAAGAGCCTTTTATGTTCATAAGAATATCGATATAACGATGAATCAGTTTTTTCTTCGTGTCGTCATGTCCATGTTTTATGTTCCTATTATGTCGATATGTTGTGATGTTTACACTGATGACATAAAACATTGATATAAGTTGTGTGTTGTGTTTGCGGGACGTCGCCTCGCCGTCGCTAGTGTGAACCAGGCCTCATCTGACCGGTAATCCTAGCAAACATAACCCGCCCAACATAATTGATTGCCTTTATTCCATTAAGGTGGCTCGACCCCATAATTTTACATGAGCACCTTCCAACTTTGAAACGCTCATGCCTAAACAGATTGACTTCAATTTCATATCCATTATAACACATTAGTTGCATATACAGCTATTTCAAAAAACGTTGAATACTGAATACTGCATTCTGCATACTGAATAGTGCATTCAAAGACCAAAATGCCTTGTAGTTCAGTTTATTTTGGAGATGGCATAGTGAAAATCCTCTATAACAGCTATAACTAGGCAAATAAGTGGCAAAACGACAACGGAAACGATCAAAAATGCAATTTCTAAGTCTTGGAATGCACTATTCAGTATGCAGAATTCAGTATTCAACGTTTTTTGAAATAGCAATATTGAATGTGTTTTGGGGAGATCGGACGGAATATTACGTGATAATGACGTCAAATGTGTTTTAGCTTCGGGTCGAATTTTGGCGCTCAAATGCATTTGATAAGGAAATGCTCGATGCTACATATACCTTGGATGTTTGCCTTCCTCTGAAAGAAGTCTCACTAAAATCTACAAGACGGATTTGGAGATATTTCAGGTCCTTTAAATTAAGGGTATAATTTATGCAAAAATTGAAGACCACACTACCCTTGACAAATTTTACTACTTCTTGGATATTTATTTACCCCCAAAATCGCTCATTCTATTCTCACGTCCCCCTAGTACTTTAGTGGAAAAAGTGGAAGGATAGACAGCAACGCGATTATACGCCTAATTATATAGCTGCCTCTAAATCACATATTGTCAACAGATAGATTTTTCTTTAATTTTGGTTGACTGTCCAATTTTTCTTAAATTGGACACTTGAAATTGGACAGTTTACCAAAAAATAGAGATAAGTGCTCATAATATTGGATTTAGAGGCAACCATATAATTAATAAGTAACAGGACTCCATGCTGTCCAATTTGAAAAAAATTGAACTCAAAAAATTCCTCTGACTGCCAAATTGGACTCGGCCTGCGGCCTCGTCCAATTTTGGCAGTCCTCGGAATTTTCTTTGTCCATTTTTTTTCAAATTGGACAGCATGGAGTTACATATACAAAGCGAATGATATGTGAATGAAGCTCAAAACTCAAAACGCAATGTTTACATTTTCTCCGGTTTTACGGACATTTTCGCAAAACATGCGATCATTAGAAAACTGCTCGATTTTTTTTGTTTATTTTTCCTGAGGAGCGTAACTGATTAATACGCTATAAGGAAACGGATTTTCCTGTTGAAAACTTTTAGGTGGTTTAAAATGAACGCAAAGTTAGGTAAATATTGACGCGATGTCGATGTCTCATAATTACAAATCACATTTTTGCCGTACTAACATCAAGAAATTCACTGTCCTGTTTAATCGGCCAAAAGTCTGGAACTCCCTCCCCAGTTATATTACTTGTTGTACCGCACCAAAAAAGCCTTTAAGAAAAAACTAAATTCTTATTTGTCTTCTAGAAATGTTTAAAAAGTTTATTTTTGTTGTTGTTGTAGTTATTTGTTTTTGTTTTCCTTTTTCAAACATCATTGAACCTGTTTTTGTTATTAATAATCGCCAAAGCAAATATACAACTAGCATAAGCATATTTTTAAAAAAGGAGGCTCTCTGCTCCTGATAAGCCTAACGGCTTCAAGAGGTATCCTTGCCATCTTTCTATTATAGATATTGTAAACTTATATGAATGGCGAATAAAAAATAAATAAAATAAATAAATGATTTTGTGCTGAGGGACTTCTATTGTCTACGATTTATCACAGCAACAAATTCTTTTGAATTGAAAACTGTGACGCGCACAGTTTCAAACGTATAATAATTATTCACTATTGTTAACCAAGCGCAGTCAATGCGTGCATGGTGTAAAAGAATTCTTTGTTGATAAGACAGAAACAAAAGGAGTCCCAGAGAACACAATCGTCGACATCGCGTCAATATTTACCTAACTTTGCGTTCATTTTAAACCACCTAAAAAGTTTTCAACAGGAAAATCCGTTTCCTTATAGTGTATTAATCAGTTACGCTCCTCAGGAAAAATAAACCAAAAAAAAATCGAGCAGTTTTCTAATGATCGTATGTTTTGCGAAAATGCCCGTAAAACCGGAGAAAATGTAAACATTGCGTTTTGAGCTTCATTCACATATCATTCGCTTTGGCGTAATCGCGTTGCTGTCTATCCTTCCACTTTTTCCATAAAGTACTAGGGGGATATGAGAATAGAATGAGCGATTTTGGGGGTAAATGAATATCCAAGAAGTAGTAAAATTTGTCAAGGGTAGTGTGGTCTTCAATTTTTGCATAAATTATACCCTTAATTTAAAGGACCTGAAATATCTCCAAATCCGTCTTGTAGATTTTAGTGAGACTTCTTTCAGAGGAAGGCAAACATCCAAGGTATATGTAGCATCGAGCATTTCCTTATCAAATGCATTTGAGCGCCAAAATTCGACTCGAAGCTAAAGCACATTTGACGTCATTATCACGTGATATTCCGTCCGATCCCCCCAAAACACATTTAATATTGCTTTTCAGTCTATATGTAACTTATGTGTTATAATGGATATGAAATTGAAGTCAATCTGTTTAGGCATGAGCGTTTCAAAGTTGGAAGGTGCTCATGTAAAATTATGGGGTCGAGCCACCTTAAGGGTTAAACTAGTATTACATTTAGGGTTAGTTTTTATTATTATTATTTTAAGCGGTATAAATTGCTACATATAACGTTGTTATTACATTTAGCGGCGATAAAGAAATTCAGCAAAGCATTCTCGTGGCAAACGTGCAAACGAACTACCATCTCTTATATTTATCACGTGACTCAGCTCTGGTCTGCATCACGTGACCTGGCTTGTGAATCACGTGACTAAGCACTGTCATCATTATTTAGCTAATCACGTGATTTAGCTGTCCTTGGTAAATACTGAGTGTAGTATTTCTAGTCCATGAAGATCTTTTAGCCTCTCGCGATGCCTGTCAAACAAAAGGACATGAGCAGGTTGAGCCAAGTCTACAAACATAATCCATCTCAAGAGTCCCTGGAAATCATGTTTACAGAGATGACAAATGTTGTAAAACAAAACAAACCTGTCCTTACTACAAAGATTGAAACTTGTGGAAGCATGAAATATGAGGGAAGGTGCCCCTATGTGTAGTATAGGGATAACACTTTTGTTTTGTGTCTACTAGGGAAAAGAAAACAAATAGACAAGGCGCATTTTCGAAAAATCAGATACCTGAAGGCATTCTGGGTTAGAGGCTGGTAACATAACTATTCTAAACTGATTTTTCATGCTGAATGCGAATATGACTGTTACCAAGACGTATTCTGCAATCTTATAGTGTAAATGACGTATTTTGTGAATTGCTACAGTCATTTTATACTAACGGCTTTTTCATGTAATTCCAAAAGTTCCCAAACTTAAAAACAATTACCATAGCTGGAAAGAACATATCAAAATCAGTAAAACTGTGAAGTTTGAAGGATATCAGTTGAAAAGTCAAGGAGATACGAATTTTCAAAAATCGAAATTTGTTTGTATCTCTTGCATAACTGTAAGTGTTTTCATACAAAATTTCGTTTTTTGAAAATTCGTATCTCCTTGACTTTTCAACTGATATCCTTCAAACTTCACAGTTTTACTGATTTTGATATGTTCTTTCCAGCCATGGTAATTGTTTTTAAGTTTGGGAACTTTTGGAATTACATGAAAAAGCCGTTAGTATAAAATGACTGTAGCAATTCACAAAATACGTCATTTACACTATAAGATTACAGAATACATCTTGGTAACAGTCATATTCGCATTCAGCATGAAAAATTAGTTTAGAATAGTTATGTTACCAGCCTCTACCCCAAAATGCCTTCTGCACTTTTTGCGATCGACTTCTCCAGTTTTGCGTCTTGTCTAAAAAGAGTTATCCTTACTACATAGGGGCAACCTTCTCTCATGTGAACGAGCCCTAAAATACTTTAGTATTTTAAAAAACCATAAACTGATAACAATAAATCGTTAATAAAGTGTAATAATCAAAAGAAAACAAAAGAATTTGTATTACCTAACGTCACTAAAACACATACGTAGTAAAAACAGCCTGTGTTCTTGTTGATGTGTTCTGACGTCATCGCAGCACTAACCAATCACGTAAAATTACCGATTTGCGTAAAAGTTGTTAATGTTTACCTTTGATCTCCATTAGCTAGTCTTGCTAGACACAATACAGCATTTCTTTTGACATCGTGCTTTAGATGGTCATTTGTAGCGTGTTTTAGTAATGTCTGTACTATATCTGTGTCCACTAAGTGTTTACAGACATCTCCTACAAACACAATAGAATTAGCAGCGCGCAACTCCTTCTTGGTCTGTCATAGATCATAAATCAATCTGTTATAATTTCAGTGGTGACTTCGCTGTGATTGGCTAATTGATTGCATTGCAGGTCATTGGATAAATGTTACACAAATCGAACATGCTTTGCAACCTTGTGAAAAGTAGCAGTTTGTTTGTATGCAACTTGCAAAGCATTTATTTTTTGCATTACATGTTACAGAAAAGTCATAATACACGCGCAATTTATTTTGCAACTTGCTACCTTGCAAGAATAATTGCCTCGTTCAAAGGTGCGTTTAAGGTGGCTCCATCGATAATTCAAGCGAGTTTTGGCGAATTTTTAGCTTGCTCGTTTCGCCTCCGCAATTATGCACCAATTTTATATTTAGTGTTCCGATGACACTCGAAAAACGACACTATATTTCTACCAATTTCATCTGCCAAATCTCATTCCAACGTGCAATTCTTTAAACTTTTTAGGTCTTTAGCAGTGTTTTGACGAAACAAAAGGGAAACCACTCAAGCCCATTTATGTAACAACGTCGGTCCAAAAAATGACAACAAACTTGTTGTCACTAGAATGTAAAAAAAACTACTCCACGAATTTTCGAGAAAATCGAGAAATCAAGTGTTAATTTTTGAAAATGCGTCATTTGGGACGTGTTGGATGCCTTCAGTCAAAATTTATTTGCAAAGTCAGTTTTAAAGTTACGGAGTTGAGCTTTGAACATTAGTATCATGAATAGTAAGCAATACTGACAGGTCAATATTATTTAAATCGGTTGAACCGTTGCTGCACCGTGATCAATGTTTGTACGTAAACATTTTTGTTGTCATTTTTTTTTGGACCGACGTTCCTTACAATCGCCTCGAACGATTTTCCTTTTGGAATGTATAGCTATTTCAATTAACGTTGTCGCTGAAAAGCCTAAAGGGTTAAGGCTTTCAACTATATTTTGTTTACCAACAAACTTTGCTGTAGGCTATCTAAGAAATTAAGGAATATATGTCCAAGTTGTAGAATTTGCAAGCATACAGTGAGTTTCTTATTGTAATATTGTCACGGTGAAAAAAAAATCATGATTCTGCTCTCAAAGTTTTAGGCTTTTTTCAAGCGACAAGCGTTAATTGAATTAGCTATATATCATATATCGTGTACAGATTTTTCTTTTCCTTCGTCAAAACATTGCTAGGAACCTAAAAAGCCCATACACGAAGTTTCAAAGAAATTGTACGTAGGAATAAGATTTGGCAGAGGAATTTGTAAAATTAGTGTCGTTTGAATATCGACTGTCATCAGCAAATGCAGCTATTAAAGAACATTTCGAAAACACCACCAAAATCTAGAATAATTGAATTAGTTTTGGTGTTAAGGACGATAACAGTGGTGCATTATTGATGCGAAGCGAGCGAGTTAGAATTTCGCCAAAACTTGCTTGAATTATGCCGAGCCACCTTAAGCCTGGTTTTCACGAGTGATTGAAGCAGAAGCAGATCGAAACGACATATCCAGACAGTGGTGCACTGCTCGTCTTGTTTTACACTTCCGCTTCTACTTCTCTTTCTGTTGCTTGTGAAAACCAGTCCAAACATCACCAGTATACCATGATTTGTAACCTGTTTTCTCGAAGTGTTTTCATAATTATCTACACTGAAACTACCATAAAAGTGACGAGCTACTAGATGAAAGGTCCCCTTACCATTTAGAGCACAGTCTCCAAGACACAGCGCTGCGTTGCCTAAGACAATCTCATCTTTTGAAGATAACAAGTTCACTAGATCATCAACACCTGCCAAGATACAGTTGTACTTACTATTAGAGTGAGCGAGGCACGACAAAGTAATTGGGTTGGGTTGGGTTGGAGATATACTGGTACGAGGTGTTAAATAGCCCACTTTCGATATATTGGATGAGTGACAGCAAACAATGGAGCAAAGTCGAAGCTCAGGGGAAATAAAATGCTAATTTCTCCATTCTTAGACCAGACCCTCGTTTTGATTGATTTGTGTGTAATCACTTGACGGACCCACTCGACTAATGTATTGAAAGTGGTTTATTATTAGACTCTTGTGTGCAAATTGATCCTTGGCCTCACAGTTTTTGTTTGTGTTTTTGTGTTGTGTTGTTGTTTTGTGTTTTGTGTTGCGTTGTTTTTTGTTTGTTTTCTTTTCTTTTGTTTTTGTGCTGTTTTGTTTTGTTTTTCTATTTACCTTGATTGTCCACTGTAGCTTGCCTGGCTTTCTCATCAGTACTTGTACATAACGCTAAACATTTCAGTGTGTATCTGACAACGACAGGTCTTGATGACTGAAAACAAGCGAACACAACTCACTAAACAAAAGCCATTCAAAGGATATTAACACAGTACATTTTGTGCTCCGGCATTGACCTATAGGGTACGCTATGCCTAGCAAACAAACAGCCAATCAGAGGACCACGACCACAGTCCGCTTATCAGCTCAATTGGACGAATAGTTTGCAACAAACGGTATGAAATGGACCGCTCCATGCTGTGTCGGTGTGGAGACTTTTTGACATCATACACAAGTGCTTCATAGGTTATAATGAACTGTTTTATAGGTACCTTAAGCTGAGAGATGAACTTTACGTACAAACCATCAGACAGCGCTATTTGTAAGGAAACGTTGGAATGTGATAACAAGAAGCGCAGGAAAGAAACACAATGCTGAAAAAAATGTGAATAAAAGAGCTGATAAATGAAATTATACAAACACAAGTAGCACTCATCACTCCCCCCCCCCCCCCCCCCCGGCCAAAAGGGTGCCACCAGGCCAAAAAGATTGCACCCCTGCCCTGAATTACATCCTACCCCCCACCCATGACCAAATAATATTTAATACAGATTCCCAAAGTACAGGACATGAAAAAATGTTTTGGTTCCGTGTTTAATCAAGTACCTCAACGATGTCATCATCATCATCACTGTCGAGAAGATCTTTAATCGTTGTCATCAACCAGTCACAGTCATTCTGTGACAGAGAAAAATAAATTTGAAATTCAACTAGTGAGTGGTTTGGGCTGCATCAGTGTAAAAACATGTAATAGGTGGATAAAGGACCTAGGATTGAAACATCAATAATGCAAGTTCTCTTGATTCTTTTTGTAGGCTATTTCCATTTGTTCCCTGATACAAATCTGATTAATTGCAGGATTGTGGAACTACAAAATTTGGTCAAACTTGCACCTTTCGCAAAATTAAGAAAAGTCGCAAAATATCATAAAATTTGCTGAATTTGCTATCTTTGATTTGAAACAGTTTAGAATTGTAATGATAATGAAACCGTGTTCATATGAGGATTAATAATGGTTTTCACCTGCTTCAATGACTTATTCCCAAAACTTGGCTTGTTTATAATCAACTAGACGCACACGTGCGTTCACTCGTGCCCCGAGAGCCCTCTTCCCCGAGCCGTTTCACGCATTCTTCACCATTCCGGGACTGATAGTTAACCGTAACATAAGACCTTTTTTGAATCGGTTAAAACAACATCTGATTAGTCAATTTGTCTGTCATTGCTTCTATTATCATGCATAGGTATTGTATATCTCCGACATGCAAAAATATTCCCCGCGAATATACCAGTTTTATTACTAGCCATTTCTAATAGAAAGTGAAGTGCTGCGAGCAGAAAACAGCTGATGTATCCACGTTAGCAGAACTGTTCCCCTAAAACTCACGAAAGTACACCGCTTTTTCTCTGATATATGAAATGTTTCTTGTCTATCTCCTGTGCGTTGTGTGACGAACACTGCTATAGTTGACCTTCAATGTTGAACTACAAAACATAATTCTCCAGGATCAGTGTCGGACACACACAGTTCAAAATATTTAGCACTTTGAGTAAAGCCAATTTTTCAAACAATCACAAACGGCTAGCGATGGCAATGATTATAAAACTAACTGATTTTAAAAAGCTAGTTGTACGTTGCATCACGGTCAAAGATACCGCGTTGTCTACTGTATTTGACGCTTTAGATCAGAGGAATGATAAATACAATTCCATCACATAAAAAGTATAAAATTTTCTTTCATAGGGTAACCAAATATATTGCAGAGATTCTCAGCGCGACCTCACTTCGTACTTATTATCTTGGCTTGAATTGATTCGGCCCGTAGACGAGCTTCGATTCGAACAGTAACACGCAAAATAACCCGTAACAGAACATTGCCCTCTCGAAAAAATATCACTTAGCATTTTGTGACTTTTATTTATACTTCGAGAAACATAAACTCTCGAATGGAATCGCACAGGAATCCCAATTCATCCCTGTGACGTCAAGGTTCGCCATGAACATACCACCGTACATAATAAAAGCCCTCTAAGAGGACATGTGGTTACAGGTAAAATAATCAAAAACAACAAGTTGAGAGAAAAGATAACAAAACTGTAGAAATATATGTAATGACTAAAACCATGAAAGAAATAGAGTGATTGCACTTAATCTGTGAAATTGTACTAGCTAAACAATGGAAAACAAAGAATTTTTTTACAATTAGTTAGTTGGTATTAATTACTTTGATTATATTTCACAGTTTAACTATGTTTGCTCTAAGATTACGAAATTATTCAAATAAATTTAATTTGAAGTAAAAAAATACAGTTCATGAAAAATAAACATGAAAGCAAAATCACACACATGCAAATTCTTTGTCACAAAATCAAATTTCAAGCTTTCATGGGGATTCTGCACACCTTGCGTGACATCACCGTGACATTTCACATTTTAAAACAACTAAAACAAGGTCATGCAGTGCGCCTCAATCGAGAGGTAGCAAAAGTTTCCAAAACACTATATAGACATCCCCAAGGACACACAAAGGCTCCATTCAAGAAAGATAAATTTAATTTCAATATTAAAAATATGTAATGGAATAAAACCCAGTTTACTCACCCAGACTTATTAAAACCTAAGAGTAAACACGCCGAGGTTTCAAACCTAATCAAAAGTGAAATTAATGGCAGGAATGCAAAGAAATATAGGAAACTTTTGAATTTTAAAATGCTAACTAGCTGTAGCGTAAAACCAACAATCGTCAGTGAGATCGACGAACGCCGTGATCCAAACTACCAAACGGCCGCCGAAATTCTCAACAAGCATTAAAGAAATCTGCAAAACCCGTAAATCGAAAAGAGCTTGTGTACATCGCTGAAAACTACATCTGGCTGTGTAGGCAAAATAACACAAGATTATTTCATTCAAAGCGGTATAAACTCACCGTGTAATCAAGCTCTCAATCGGTTAGTAAATGCCCATGCTTGCATCGGTGCTCTCAGTTCGTTCAGAATGTCTTCGTAAACCCAATGTTTATCAAAAAAACTTGCAAAAACTTTCACTCAAGCAGAAATATTCATATAATAATCGCAACTATTGAGTATGGCAAATGGCAAATATTTCTTAACTGAATACATCACAAAATCAAACAACTAGCGCTGGGTTTCCTGTCTCTTTCGGGAAATCGTCGTAAATGCCATATTTATCGAAAAATGTGCGACACAGTTCACGTAGATGAAGAGATTTATATAAGAAGAGCAATAATGGATAATGAAAAGACGATATTTCTTGGAGTGAATTATATTTCAGTCATTAAAATCGACTAAAACTGACTAAGTAAACCTCGAGTCAATTCCGAATGCCTGCCGAATATATCACTTCGTGTCAACTTCGGCAAACCCGAATTACACACACGTACGTGCACACGTACGCTTACACACTCGATGACATTATGGTTACGGCTTGTAACCAAGCCTGTAACCACAAAAATCGAGTTCGTGGATCAATATTAAGGTGACGTCATAAATCGCACAGGAATCCCACACCAAGAATAGTGTTGCTGCTCGCTTCGCTCCCAGCAATTATTTTTATTTCACTATGTATCTCAATTGTTTGCTGTAAAAACTTCTACAACGGTGTTTTTGACACAATAACAAATCGTGTATTTTTCGGACGGTTTATATATTGAATAAAAGACGTTACGTGACCAAACGCGAAATACAAGGTCAATGGAACCTAATTCCATGCAATGGTCTCCGATATTAAAATTCAGTACAAAAACCTCTCAAGATCTTTTGAATGCTTAAATGAGGAATATAATTGACTTGCTTCTATGTATGTTCGTTTAGCAACATGTAGGATGAGAAATTCGTAGATTTCCAGCTCATAGGAAATAGTTCGTATCGCGAGGGCCTCCTTCCAAGTACTCCAATTAGAATTGGATATTTGGTCAAAGTATTGGAGATGAAGCTCAAAATAACAGCCCATTCTGAAGCTCTTATGAGTGTCTAGGTATATCTCGAGTTAAAAGCTCCATTTTACGATGTGTTATTCCTAGAAGAGCCTGTCTCTGAAAGCTATTTTCTTTGTAGTCGGCCATCTTGCATTCCTAAAGTTCCTCGCTGGCGTTCACTACGGAGGTGATGAATGAAGGGCATTGTTTTTTACGTTCTTAACCAATCAGGGGTGCACACGTCACCGATTGCGCAAGAATGCCGCATTCTCGTGGACGACGAGAGGAAAAAAAACATTTGCAGTTTATAACTCGTTCCCGGCCTAAAGGCCTGGGCACGAGTAATTAATGTTACAGCTCTATTTGTACATAACAAATTGAAGATAGTTTTCCATTGTCAGTACTCTTATTAACAATGGCTCTCGGCCAATCAGATTGCAAGATTTTAGTCAAATGTTGTAAAATACCTCATTAACTTGATTTGGTTGTGAGCTAATATTGGTCAACAAACCAAGTAAGGACAACAATGTGTCATGTGCATGAGAATCTTTCCTAATCACAGTTGTCTTACCATAACGGACCTGGAAAATAGATGACAACGTTTCACATATTTGACAAGTCTTTCATTTTCTTCGTGAGGAGTACAGGGGTAGGAACCTTGCATAGAAAAGTGTGGTGTAAACAACCAATAAGCCCCTTGACCTTGAAGATGGGGACATTTTTGGACTGGGTGGGGGGGGGGAGTTATTCTGTTATTTATTTATTTATTTGATTTATTGATTTTTTTGAAGGGAACTTACTAACTGGGAAAGTATTTAACATTCTAAAATGACAGGGGCCGTTGGGGAATGCCACCTGGAACAAGGCTGGTAACTATAAGTAAACTACCATGACAATAACCAGCCTTGCTGCTCGAATTCACTACTTTAATCAGGGCTAATAAAAATACCCCAAAAGGGATTTTTGGCTCAGCAAACTTTGACATTTTTTTCAGAAGGAAATTCACAAGAAACTTGTACCTCACCCTAATTGGATATAGTCCAGCGGTGTTAACCACTCACCATAAATCTATGACATGCATCCCACCATTCTATATTAGTTGCTATGAGTTCTCTAATGGTTCTGTCTCTAGCCATATTAGCCATGGCAGACAGCACAGAGCGGGTAATGGACCATGTTACTGTAATATCAGATGTCATGCCTTTTGTGCACACTTTACACAGTCGTAACTGTCAGATGAAGTACAAAATGGTTAGCAAAAGGTCATTGCATAGTGTTGCTTGCTGAGATGGAGAAACCTGGATTTTATCAAGTCAAATGAAGACAACACTTATAGTTCTCACTTATAGTTTTTCCTTTTGAATTGATGGGAGTCCTTTCACAGGCAATAACTTAGTGTTTGGGCATTTAAATACTGATAGACCAAAGGTCATGGAAATTATAACCTTGGCTGTCTTATCTCATATCATTTGATCTTTTTTTTAGTTTTAATAATCACAAGATATTATGTCTTACCAACATATTTTTACTTATTTTAAGGAAATCTTGTCCTAAAACTCCACAGAACTGTTCAGCAAACCTAAAATCGAAGAAAGGTTTCATTGTCTACATACAGGGGCAGATCTAGGGGATTGGTGCAAGGGGTGTGCACCCCCTCCTGAGACGACTTTAAGTCCTTTATTTCAATATTTTTCCAAAATATCCTCTTTGTGGTTTCCAATTTGTATAACAGTAAACCCCCTTCTGAAGACGGTGCACGCCCTCTGCCTGAAGATAGTCCTGGATCTGCCCCTGACATACATGTACAACAAGACATTTCACAAGTTAATATTTGATGATGAAGGAAAACATGGACAAATGCTTTTGACAGGAGAGAGATCAATGTACACCACCAAACAAGCTCAATTCACATGGCCCTGCACAAGCATGTGAACACTGCCGTTTATGTGGAAGATATTTCTACTACATTGTGTCACTATGCATTAGATAGTTTTTCAGTACATGTGGTCCCCACCACTACCTGAGATATATCACTTACCTGAGTTCAAAGGCCAGGTTAGAGATAATTGCCATAGCAAGAACAGAACTAGCTGATCCTGTATTTACAATTCCAAGCAAAGCTTTTAAGATCCTATAAAAAATATAAACAAGCTATGTGCATCACACGTCTGCACATTAAGCAAATAAATGTATAAAACCAATGGATCAAGTAACTGGACATAAAATAGCTGGGTATGTCTTGTTTTTTGTTTCTGTCATAAATAGAAAAAGAGCTGAATAAGGAAAATACCCATAGCTAATGTTCAAGAGGAGGATTTTTCAATATCAAGCAATAATGGCTAAAAGTGCCAAAATTAATTAGCTCCTTGTGCAACTTTCAATTCAAATTTTTGTTTTGGATAAAAGGGGTACTTGGATGAAAATAGGTCAAAATTGGAAAGTGGTTCATTTCTAAGTTGACGTCAATTAACGACCAATATAGATAAATATAAAACCTACTATCCCAAAAATTCTGCATTTTAATCATTAATCATATTATCACCAAGAAATTTCTGTTTAAAATCGAAAAGAACAATAGGGTTGTACTTATGACGTCATAGATACACAATGTAGATGCTAAAATACGTGATAACTTTTTATCTGTACCTTTGGAATTTGATGAAAATATATTGCTTGGTGACTATTGGTCACATATAGATACATTGAACCAAGTTTCAAGTCATTTTAAATTTTTATCGATTTTCATCCAAGTACCCCTTTAACACTCAAATTATGTTTTTATTAGTTACGAATTGATCTACTAAGATACAGTGCCTGTTTAAAACAGTCTTTTGAATTACACAAAGTTGTTATCCTGGGTTTTTTTTTTTTCAAATTCAGCAACTTTCAAACTAAATGTACATAATTGTATGGCAATTGAGTGAAAGGAGGCTTAAAACTCATTTTCAATTCAAATTCAATTCAAATTCAATTCAAATTCAATTCAAATTCAATTCAAATTCAATTCAAATTCAATTCAAATTCAATTCAAATTCAATTCAAATTCAATTCAAATTCAATTCAAATTCAATTCAAATTCAATTCAAATTCAATTCAAATTCAATTCAAATTCAATTCAAATTTAAGGAGCAAGGATGGCACAGTTGGTTAGTGCGCGGCCTTCGGTGCGAGAGGTCCCAAGTTCAATCCCCAGTGACTTCACATCCTTGTTTCGACTTCTTTCCTTTCCGTGTAGCTTTAATTAGCTTTAAATACCCTTAAAACGGAGCACTGATGGAGAGAGGGGAGTAAAATGAGTGCACCGTTGACCTCAGGTTTGTCAGTTGAATTACTGTTACGAGTTATTGACGTTAAATATGGTCGCTTTACTTAACATTCTGAAAGTAATAACTTTAGCTTTGTACAACAGTTATTCTTCAGCTTAATAGTTTTTGTTGCCCAGTGCTTGAACGAGAAAAAAATCTCCTAATGTCTAGGGAGTGCAATATTGGTGGAATGGCTAGTTTTGCCCCAACAGATGCCAGATAGTGAACAACTAGTAACTATATTACTTAACTTGTGCAGTCACCTAATAGTTCAGTTTCTAATTACCAGAGAACGCTGAGCTTTGACAAAAGGCCTCCCTGTATAAAATGCGCCTTTTGTCAGGAAGCTCAGTGGTCTCTGGTAATTAGAAACTGGACTATTGTTAGACTGTCAGGCAACAATACACAACTGTCAATAATTTGTTATTGACAGTCTGATTTACATTGTAGTACATCTGTTCTAATGGCCTTTGCCATTTTTCATTGCTCAAAACAACTTACAAAACAGCTGAACATTCAATATCAAAGAGATAGAATTGTTTTTTAATAAGTGCTTACTGCTGCAGTTGTTGACAAGAAGACATGAGTCCTATTCTACCACTTGATGTCTGAGTCAGCTGATGCAACAAACCAATAATACAACTGGTGATAACTGGTGATGTTGGTTGGTGTAGAAGATGAATCAATGGCTTACTGTGATCCTCAGCTAGAAATTCTTCAACATTGTAATCTGTAAAAAAAAAGCAACAAAAACATCCAGCAGTTACAATATTATTACAGTATACTCACATTTCTTGTTGTTGTTGTTGCTGCTGCTGTTGTTGTTGAGTTTTCTCACTATAACTTGCAAACATTTAACCACTAGTCAGAAAACCACCACTGCTAATAACCACTAGTGACAATTACCACCAGAATCATCAACTCACAGCCATAAAGCAAACTTCTCTCAGGGACCACACCAGGAGAATAATAGTAATAATAACTATATTTATCCTGATGAAACCGATCAGCTAACCAAAAGGATAGCTGGTATCAACCGGTGGTCAGCAATATAAAATAGCAATATAAAAATCTAGATAAAACCTATGTACAAACAAATAATACATGTACAATTGAACAGAAAAAAATGTGTAGAAATCTAATTAAAGGTACTTTTCACAGTGAGTACAACCCCAAACCTCCAAGGCGTAAGTAAATACAGACAGGATGAGACTTTGAAAAAGAAGATCCAATTAGTTATTAAGTACTTGTAATACTTGCATGCTCTTAGGATATTCAGTCAACTACAAGAATTTTGTGAATGTGGTTATCCCAACTGGGCTGTCATTGAAAGTATTGAAAGTAACTCCAAGTAGTTTGTCTGAGGCTGAGGACATCCAATGTGTAATGTTGTGTAATCTTACATTTCAAAGTCCTGCTGTGAAGGTGTTGTACCATAATAACTACCACCAACAAAACACTACTAATGATGTCACAAACACACAAACCATCAGCAGCAGCAGTAGCAGAACATTCCAACATGGCCATCAATGACAAGCACTACTAACACTGCCATAGAGCAGTCTTGGTATCAGCCATATGCACAGTGCTGCCTTGACAGCTGTGCGGCACTGCCATAGTAATATAGTCTATAAAAACATTGCAAAGTTCTTGCCCTGATTATGCCATGGAAAAACTACTCTGTCACTGCACAGTAATTAAGTCTGTGCCTGATACAGACATTTTAAGATGGATTGCAATCAAAATTGTTTGAAATTTAATTTACTAGCTGAAACCTCATTCAGAATACATTGTTAAGTTCCTTAAAGGTTTAATAATCACTAGTTAAAATATTTTCTTAATATTACAAAGCAAAGTTCTATATTTTATGGAGCTTTAGAGGTGTAAGTGACATCATTTTTTCAACCCAAACATTCAGCTCCATACATTTCTTAAATTGTATTATTATATAATTGAAATATCTCAACATAATTGTTCTACATGGATGAAAACCAGCCAGGTCATGAATCCTAAGCACAAGTAATGTTAAGAAAACTCCTTCGCACAAACGTTCAGTGTCAAAGAATTAAAAACAGTTTAAGAAACTAAATACAAAGAAATGTATGGAGCAAAGAAGTGAGTTGAGTAGATGACCTCAGTGGCAACTTTGAGAAACCAAATTAACCAGTAATTGTATGGCTGTCTGAGGTTCTTTCAGTTTCAGCTAAATCAAATTTTGAACAATTTTGATCATAGTCCCACTTTATTTGTGCCACTACATAACAAGGCTATCATAATGTGAATAAACACTATTACCATTGTTAGTTACTGCTTCTTTGAGTACATTTATGACTTCACTAAAACAGCTTATTTCATCATTGTTTTGACAGACTATTGAACCATCCCAATACCTTCAAAGACAAAATAAGTACATGTAATCTACGTGCTGTCAGCACAATAGGGTGAAATATTCATTGGTTGAGAAACTGTAATTCACTACAATGCAAGCTTAAGCACAATGTACAATTATAAGCACAAGCACTACATGCAGGAACATAAATTTTCCCTTTGTGTCAGTGAAAGCACAGTATCATGCTTGTTAGTATTGATGATAATTATATGAAATCCATAATGACAACATACCTTGCTATAGTTGTGTTGGTATTGTTGATAATATTAAATCCATCATTTGTTCTGAACAATGTTTTATTTGTTTCTGCTAGAATTACAAAAAATAAAAAATAAAGAAAACCTGCACACTGGTGCATACTAAATTCTCCTTAAATCTTTCCTGAGCATTAGAATTCACTTTAGAATTGAACTATAAGAGTGTGGTCTAACCCCAGGTAACCCAGCCATGGCATTTACACAATGCTACAATCTCACACAAAAAACCACCTCAATCTGCCCATGTCCTCTTCCCCAATGCACATGGAGCTTATGTAGCTACTTTTCACAGTGTGCTGTAAAATTCTGCCTTTACTAGTAACATTGAACCTAAGGGGAGAGGGAATAGCAGGACATTAATTTTTTGCTTCACAATAATTCAGTTTGGGATTGTAGTATATAATTATAGGTTTACTAGGGATTTAGCAGCTTGTGTGTAAGGGTGTCTAACAACAGGTAACCCAACCATGGTACTTACAAAATGCTATTAAGTTTACTAGGGATTTAGCAGCTTGTGTGTAAGGGTGTGGCCAGTCTAACAACAAGTAACCCAACCATGGTACTTACAAAATGCTATTAGGTTTACTAGGGATTTAGCAGCTTGTGTATAATCTTTAAGGGTATGGTCTGGCTGTAATAATGTCTGTACTGATGTTTTTATACTGATAGCTTGCTGGTTGTTGTCTTGTAAAATTTTAGCTGCCTAAGAATAAATGATCAAGATACGTTAAGGTTTGTTATAACAGATCATGTAGTATGTATATACCACTCTTGGCAGTTGACTTTTCTATGGTATATTGCTGGGTTTCATCCATTCCTTTGGGAATCAAAAGATAATGTGGCGGTAGCCATGTTGAGACACAAACAAGAGACACTAATGAGAAATCTTTTGTTAAAGTTCAACCAAGATGGCCGCTGTGACACGACATGCAACCCAGCAATATTCAACAATATTCTTCCCTGAACTGCAGGTGAATTAGCGCTCCGTTAATAACCCTTTAATATTCTTCCCTGAACTGCAGGTGAATAGCGGTACAATATTTACTGAGACCCAGTAAATATTCCTAAAACCAATATTAATTTTACTCACAGCGAAGAGAATAATTGTTTTTTAGTACATGTCAACTCCACAACCCAACACTTAGGATTCATAAATTAAACTACATGATATTTTTAGAAATGTCAACTTATTTTTGAAATAATATTAAAGCCTGACAAAATGCACAAAAGTAAGCCTCATTTGCAGACTGTCTGGAACACGCTTCATCGGTATCTTTTACACATTCTTGAATAGAGGACAGCTTTAATCTTTGCAAACAAGTGTTCAAGAATGAAAGGCGATTTGGATCAATCAGAAGTACTTTTTCATCAACTGTCAGTTCCATTACAGGTCTTTCAAGCTTGCTTCAAGTCTTATCTTAATGAAAATGCTGTGCTTAATTGGTGGACAAACATCTTAGTTCAGGCTATTAAAGATCCTTTAGAGACATTTCGGAATGATTTTTTTGCCTCGGTAAATTCTCGGAGAACAAGATAATAAGTGATGGACTCTTTTGATACCCTAAAAGAGACCAGGAAATGCTAAAACTCTAAACTTCAATTATAACACCCTAAAAGATAACAAATCGCCGATTTTTACCCTAAGAGATACGACGAGCACACCCAATCCTTTTACAATGGAGTCCCCTGGGGGTAAATGCTAGAAAACTTGTGTTTATTATGGACAAAAGCTAAAACGTTGCACCAGCTGCTCAAGTCAACCAGCTATAAAAGTAAGCCAATTATTATAAATTGATGACGTCCTTTTTGTACATTAAGTTGTACTCTAAATTTAGAGTACTGGGTTACATGTTACCAGTAGCAGGCTCCAGCCTGACCTGACCCTAAACCATTCATTTCATTCTGGTCAGGTCAGGCTGGAGCCTGCTACTGGTAACATGTAACCCTTTACTACCTGCCACATAGACTGGTTGTCGGCGTCTAAACCGGCTCCCCCACCAGGTTCTTTCTGGTGAGGAGGGTGGCATGACACCCAGCAGGAATAAAAACAAGACCTGTCAAAGGGCGGATGAGCTTGTCTGAGCCAACGGCTACCATGCATCAGTGAACTTTTATTTTATCGTGTTTTGATTGTAATTTTAAATTACAGTAATTTGTAGTATAGTAATTTGTAGTGCAGTAATTTATAATAGTGTATTTTAAAATTAATTTTCATGGTACGGACTGTGTAGCGGCAGCCCAAGGCGCCATCCTATGCTCACAGTCTACCATGCATGTTCAGTATATGTTTTTGTAAAGCACCTAGAGCAGATTTTGGATAGGCGCTATATAAATGATCATTATTATTATGTCTTTTATTTCACAGTGTAACACTGGCTGCTTACATCATTTTGCCGGGAATATACCCTATTCCTAAGGCCTTATCTATTTACAATGGTTTTTTTTTTTTAAACTAGTTTTAGAGCAGATTCCGTGTAAGTGCAAAATGGGTCAAGGACATATGGAACCCGTGGTCGTGCCGTGACCAAGGGGAGTTTCACATTCGCACGGAATCTACTCTTTGATATGACTGAATTACAATCCAACCTTTCTCATAATATGTGCAGAACCTAGTAGTACAATTTTTTGCAATGTTTTTAGTTCAATGCTGTTTGAGATCTTCTTGGTACTTGCTTTTGTAGCATTGCTGATTGTCCCCAGGGCTCCGATGATTACTGGTATTGTTTCTGTTTTTACTTTCCATATTCTTCTAATTTCAATTTCCAAATCTTTGTACTTGCTTTTCTTTTTGTTGTGCTTTAGACAGATGTTTCGGTCTGATGGTACAGACATGTCGATAAGCTGGCAGGTGTTGGTCTCTGTATTTTTTATCACAATATCGGGTCTGTTAGCGTTGATTTTCCTGTCTGTTATTATTGGACAGTCCCACATAATGGTTATGTGGTCTTTATTGATGATCTTTCCTGGTTCATGCTGATACCACTTTTCAGCTACTTGCACATTGTGTTCTCTGCAAATAACCCAGTGCATGTAAGTGGCTGCGTTGTTATGTCGTTTCAGGTATTCTGTTGCTGCAAGTGTTTCGCATCCAGTGAGAATGTGATCAATGGACTCTGTCTTGTGGTGACAGAGTCTACAAAGACTGTCAATGTCCTGGTTTAAAATATTGTGTTGGTAATTTCTAGTCATCAAGGATTGATCTTGCGCAGCTATCAGAAAGCCTTCAGTTTCGCCTTTCAGGTCTCCTGCCGTCAACCATAAGTTTGTTGATTGGTGATCGACATAGGGCTTATGTGTATTATTTGGATATTGACCATGTAGAGGTTTGCCTTCCCATCTTTCGATATGATAACTTTATGATATGATAACTTTATTTAGTACGATAAAATATTCAGCATAGCTGGTGGGGTCGTACATTTAAATTAATAAATAAATAATAATATGAAATATCTGTAAAAATGTTAAAATATTAAAATATTAAAATATATATACAGTTCTTAAAACCATTGTGTATCTTGGCTTCGATAGATTTTCAGCGTTCAAATTAATTTAAAACAATTGATTGTTAATAATATTCGTAACAACTGTCCTTGTATTTAATGACAGCTGCAATTGAGTCAAAAAGTATTTTCCCAGTGTCAACCCTCCTCCCTCCTTCTTTCTTGGATCCTTTCTTTAACCTTCTTTTTCAGAGCCTTGGCGTTTTGCGTTGGAGTATTTTGTTGTTTGAGTGTTGTATCTCCTACGTCGTACTCTTTCTTCACTTTCTGTGCAGTTTTTGGGATGGAATACTTTCTTTTGCTATTTTCGTGTCTTTCTACCAATTTCAAGTAGATTTCGTCTTTTTGTGTTAGGTAACATTCTAGTCCTACAATTGCTGTCTTAAAAGACGCTTCTAGCTCAATAAGCCCTCTTCCGCCATCATTTCTTTGTATGTACAGCCTGTCAACATCAGATCGAGGGTGGTGCATTTTGTACATAGTCAACAGCTTTCTAGTTTTCACGTCTAGCTTTTTGACTTCACTTGCTTTGCAGTCAATAATTCCAAAACTATACTGGACTACTGGTACTGCCAGACTGTTGATGGAATCAATCTTATGCTTTGCATTAAGCTCACTTTTTAATATCATTCGCGTTCTTCTATAATATTCTTTCCTGATCCTTTCTTTCATTTTGCTATGCTGAATTCCTTCGCTTTCTTCTACTCCTAGATATTTGTAGGTTTTTTCTTGTTCTAAGTCCTTTATTGCAGTTTCGATGTCTAGCGTTATGTTTTCTTTCTTCGTTAATCTCCCTCCTCTTAGTGTAGCTTTGGCGCATTTACTCAGTCCAAATTTCATTCTGATGTCATCACTAAACTTCTTCACAACTTGCAGGGCTCCTTCGAGTTGTTGTTCATTTCTTCCATAAAGCTTCAGGTCATCCATGTAAAATAAATGACTGACGATTGGACTGCTTTTGGTGACATTGTAGCCGTAACCGGTAGAGTTAAGTTCAGAAGTTAGTGGAACAAGCGCCAGACAAAACAGCAATGGTGAGAGGGAGTCCCCCTGGAAAATTCCTCTTTTTATATTGATCTTGCTGGTGATGATATCTTCTCCTTCATCACTCAGGTACATGGTAGTGTTCCAGTCTTTCATAGTAGTTTGCAGAAAATTGACTAAGGTATCGCTGAATTTGTAGATCTTCAGTGTTTCGATAATCCAGCTGTGTGGAACACTATCAAAGGCTTTTTGATAATCAACCCAAGCCATGCTTAGATTCTTTCTCTTTTTAAAGCAATCTTCCATTATCATTTTGTTGATTAATAACTGATCTTTGCAGCCGTAAGAGCCTTTCTTACAGCCCTTCTGTTCTTCTGGTAGGATGTTGTTGACATCTAGGTGTTGATAGCAGCGGCTGGCAATGATTGATGTCAAGACTTTGTATGTTGTTGTTAGGCAGGTAATGGGTCGGTAATTTTGCGGTTGTTCAGTGTTCTTGTTCTTTGGAAGGAGAAATGTTTTGCCTGTAGTAAGCCATGGTGGTGCACTTTCCGGGTTTCTCAATACATCATTAAATGTTCTTGTCAGCTGATCGTGTATACTGTGCAGATGTTTTAGCCAGAAGTTAGGGATAAGATCAATACCAGGAGACTTCCAGTTGCTAGTGTTGCTTATTGCAGTCTTGATCTCTTCCATAGTGATATCTTCCCATTGCCGTGTTTGGGTGTTTGCATGTTTTTCTTCTTCTCTCTTAATCCATTCCGCTTCATTCTGATGTTGGACTTCATTTTCTAGGATGCTCTTCCAGAACCGTTCTACTTCCTCCTTTGTTGGTGCTTTCTCAACTTTCACTTTTTCGTTTCCGAGTTCTCTGTATAGTTTCTTTCTGTCCTCATAAAACATTCTGTTTTGTCTGTATTGTTTTGTTCGCTTTTCGTATCGTCTCAGCCTTTGCGCTTTAGCTTGAATTTTCATTTTTAGCATTTCTTTTGTTTTTAAGAGTTTAGCTCGTGATGTAATGTTGTATTTTCTGTTGAGATAATTCTTTTTCTTGTTGATGTTTTCTGAGTTATTGCCGTTTTCAATTTCAGTTATTAGAGACAGCTCCGCTCTCATCTCTTTCACTTGCTTTTGGATTCTTTCTTTCCATTTCAGCTGCTTGTGTCTTCTTATTCACCGTTTTCTTACCTTTGACGCTTTCCCAGCTTTCTCTGTCACTACAGTTGCTGCAGCATAAATTAGGTGGTTTAATTCTTCAAATGTCAGCAATTGTTCTCTTTTTATTTGAGTCAAGGCTGTGTTAGCATGCTTTATGAGGATGTTGGTTTTGCTCTTTTTGGGGTTTACTTTATACAGGTATTCTTTCGGTTATTTCACATTCCTTGCATTCTTCATACTTTTCTCAAATTTCTTTTAAAATTTCTAAATATTGCGTCTTTTCTTCATCTGACATTGATCGACTTGCATTTACATTGAAAGGTTGATGAGCATTTTCATTTTGGTTGTGATCATTACCTACTTCGTTTGAATGTTCGTTAATGCCTTCATTTTGTCTCTCTTCTCTTTCAACGGCAATTGCATTGATATTGTTGTTGGTTTGTTGGATTTGTTGTTTTATACGGTCAATCTCAATGTCAGTTAATTTCTTTTGCCTTTCAATCCACCGTCTTTGGTTTGCAAGTTTCACTTTATCCAGATTTGTTCTTATGGTTGGATTTCTTTCTCGCCATATCTGGTACGTGTCTTTAGTTGTACTCCCAGTTCTTGGTTGCTTCAGTGCTTGGTAATAGCAATAGATGATTTCTTTATATTCCTCTCTTGTCCACTTGTTTCTTGTGTTTTTTTGGTGTTCTTGTGGTTCTGATGATCTTGTAGTCATTGAAGGGCTTGCTTGGAAGCTGTAGCTTTCATTTAAGGTGCCTTCATCATTTTCAGCAGAGGCTTGACCATTAGCAGACTTTTCGACTTCAGGATGGTCGTTTCCTGATAGACGCGCTCCTTTTTTGTCAGCCAGACGAGCGATTCGGCGTGACATTTTATTTTCTATTTAGTCTTCTATTGGAACTGTGACAATTTGTTTGTGTGCGCGCTGTCCCCTTGCGAAGATTGCGTGCGAGCTCAACGAACCTAACTGACTAACCTAAATATAACGTTCGTGTGCGAGCTACTTATTCAAATTTAAGCGCATGAAGTAAACAATGGAATAAAATAAACAATTGAAAAAAAATTAAAATAAACTACACTTTGCTACTTATAAAAGTTGCTATATAAATACAAGTAATTAAAAATAAATAGTTTTCAATAAAGACAAACGATAAAATATGTTATTCTAATGTCTGCAATGCTAATAACGCTCAAATAAATGTGAATTACGCAGACACAAATTTGATTCACTACGAGGAAATGAATAGGGTGGTACCTCGCATGGGACATTAGTCCCGTTCGTACTCACCCCTTTGGGTTATACTCAATGAATCTAATTAAAAAAAAAAAAAAAAAAAAACTAAAACACTGAGAATTATCCTAGGTAAGGTATTGCTTTCAACAAGGTAATAAAATATGAAACACTATGCTTGTGAAGTTATTGATAATGCTAAGTTATTTTTTCACTTACAACAAAAATTGTCGCCAAGTGGCGATGGAATGGGAATCAACAATTCACGTTTTTTTCTTACTTAAAGTTAAAAGTTATTATAGAAATACCTCAAACTAGTTAAACTAACCTTACGTTACTAGATACGCTCACTTAATTGTCCAAAGTCTTTTGATTTAAGATTGTAAAGAAGATAATTTAGAGAGCTCGTAGAGGCACAACTTCACAGGTTGAGCGCGCGCGCATATTCTTATTCTTATTCTTATTCTTATTCTTCTAGCAGGATAATTACCTTCTCTTCATCCCTAGCTTTTGTTTGTTCTGTTTCAGCAACTTGTAAATAAACTAAAATGTGAAGACAAGAATGGTTAGCAGTACAGCTAGTGTTACTCAGTGGTTTCTTCCTAATTCATGTGTTTTTCAGGGATTTTAAATTTGAGCTGGCCAATACAGTTGAACGCCTAATAAGGGGAATCAACACTTATCACATTGTACATTGTGTAAGTAGCAGGCCTGAGGTAGAACTTGATCAAAAACACCAGCTAACAACACTCTACTATAATGATGTTTATTTTTTAGAAAACCTTTTAAAACCTTTTCTTGTTTGGGTATGATCTTTATGGCTTCTTGAAATGTTTTTACGGCCTAAAAGAAAAAAAAACCACTGTATTTGAAAACTTGCAACTGCTTGTATTTGTAAAACTTGTACTGTACAATCCATACAATATGTGTAAGTTAATATATATATGAGCGGTGATCACACAAAAGGGGTCTTCTTTACTAAGACCCCTTTGATGTACCATCCTCCAGATTTTGCCGCTTTAACAGCAATCTTTAGGGTTTCTTTGGTCATTTCTTGGCGAGGAAAGGAGAGAGAACAACAACAACAAAACTCTCAAAAGAAAAAAAAAACAGAGAGAAAAGAAAGAAAAATGAAGAGAAAAACTGAAGAGCGCGTTTGTGTGAGAGAGAAAGTAAGACAGGAAAGAAAGACAATAAATAGTTGTTCGGATTTCTTTTGCCAATTCTCGGCGAAGAATGGAGTGAGAATCCAAAACAAACTCTAAAAAAGAAATAACAGAAAATTCAGAAAGAGCAAAGAAAAAAACAAAAAAAATGTGTTTGTGAAAGAGAAAAAGAGAGAAGAAAAAGAAAAAAAAACAGGAAAGAGAAACAATAGTTGTCAAGGTAACTGTCAATTTGGTGCTGTTCTAGAAGACTGAAGGCTCACTTATCCAGTGACGCCTGACGAATTCTAGGGTTTACGTTCAGTGAACGTACTGATCGTGGCCTGAATTCAGCTTCTAAGTGCTTTTCCGAGTCATTTTGTAGCACAGAAGTCGCTTGACTTGCATCATTAAGCAAGAAAAGACGGTGGAGACAATCTCCTGGAAGAACTCAGGAGTGGGAAGCGACTTTACGAAGAAAGAGTCACAGTAATTACGGCGACAAGGTTCAACTGTGATCTCTGGAGTATTGAGGCTTTTCTGGTCGTTCTGTGATGCATCCCCCAAGCCAACAAGGCCATTTCGGCGAGTTTTGAACTGTAAAGAAGGCAATCGGTGCCATATGGGGCCTGTTAGCGAGGGGGGCTCGGCACTTATAAGAAATTTCTAAGACTAAGAGTAGGGGACAGGTGCTGTGCAAATTTTTCATCGATGCCCATAATCCTTTTCTTCCGCCGTATCTGATCCAGCAGAAGAAATGCATTATGGGATGCATGTTTGGACACGTACAGTGTTTTACCTTGGACCAGTCATGATTGTAGTGCAGAGAATGCCAAAACGGGGTCGACTTGCACACCGTGCGTTACAGCCTAACTTATGGTCAACCTTTAAGACCCCTTTTAAGTGATCACGCCTCATATACTAGGCTAAAATGTTTTTACTCTGACATATTGTAAAAAAGTTTACAATAACAGCCTTGAAGATATTCTACTATTGTAAATTAATATATATTCTATAATTTATTTATTTATTATAAAATACCTGGGATATAACGCGCGCGCTGATTGGCTGGCTACCATGTTTATATCAGAGGACAGAGATATGGCTCGCTCAAAAAATGTCGAAAATATTTTATAAAAGCAATATAAAATGATCGCTTATGTCTCTGTTCTGTGATATAAACACTCTGGAAGATGTAGAGCACTTGAAAAGCAAGAGAAACACTCGGCTACACCTCGTGTTCCTAATCTTGCTTTTCTCTTGCTCTACATCTTCCATTGTGTTTATATCACAGAACAGAGACATGCGCGCGCATTTTATATTCCTTAAATATATACTAACAATTCTAGGAGCAAACATTTGCATATTTTGTGGATGAGAAAAAACAGTTCATAAAAAAATGGACACATAACTTGAAACTTGGCACACTTTACCCAAGATCTACCTATTACGTGCAAAAACTTGTAAAGATAAAATTTAACTTAGGGACTGGTCATAAGAAGCAGACAAACAGTATGGTATCTTGTGACATATAATTCCTGCATGTGCAATGCAACTCAGTCAGATTATGTCTCCAAAAAAATGCCTTGATCGGTAGGTTGTCACAGGTCTCCCAGCTCGTGTTAAAGATGTTCTGTCTTCCCTACTGTTTTGGGCATCTGTATCATCAGGCTCTTCTTCCTCAGTGGAGTAACCAATATTCTTGCAATGCAACCTCAGAGTTCTCATCATTGTCTTCAGTACCACTAATCTCGCTCCCTTGCCCATCATCTTCCTTCACCTCATATTCGTCTGTTTCATCTTCCACTTTGTCACTGTCTTGAGTCTTCCTCATTTCTTTTGAGTTGATTGGCTTTCCCCAGCCAAGTAGAAATTACTTGGAGCTTCTCATCTTTTTTCATTTTCTGATTCTTTCTCAGCTGGTGTTTCTCTAAAAACAGATCTAAGACTGGCACTGTTTTCTTCTTCAATGTCCCTTTCTTAAACATGTCTTGCCAATCATAGTCTTCATATGCCATTCAAGATTCGACTTCCTTATTCTCTTTTCTTTCATCCATTTGTTTCAATTTCTTTATTTTAAGATATTCTAGATGTTCCAGATAGTTCTGCACAAGTTCCTCTTGTACAGCAAATACTTTAGAAAATGATGATACTGTTTCACTGTCTGCCAGTGTCAATTTTCCTTCTTCCAAATGCTTCTTGATCTGCGCTCTTGGTTGGAAATCATCAATGAGTCTCGGGTGTCCATCTATTGTTGTGTTTGGTGTTTTGCCATAGGGTAAGTACTTTCAAAAGCTCTGGGAAAGCCATTACATCGGGCTTTGGCCTTGGTACCCTATCTAGTTTTGTAAGAAAAGGTGGATATTCTGGTATATCAAGCCTTAAATCAAGCGATATGGAATGGTTGAATATGTTGATAGACAGAAAGATGTTTGCCAAGAGTGCCGTTTCTGCTATAAAATCACTAATCACCCCAGAATTATTAACATTCTCTGACAGTGACACCAGTTCTGATGAAGTCCTTGAAAGTGAAAAGGATGATAATATGGATGATATTCTCTGTTTAAAACATAAGAGAACATGCATCTTTATGAATGCTTTCAAATCAAAACTCTTATTATCTCACTTTGTTTGTTACCATTAACTATTTTGAGAAATGTATGTGTATGTATGTATGTATGTGCAGTTGTTCATTTATTTGAACCTTTTTGTTTGCATAAAAACAGTGACACTTATTTTCCCAGCCCACCCCCCACTGTACTTTATGACCAGTCCCTTATCAAAGCAACAACCACAGGCAAGGACACAGGCAGCCCAGCCACTTCTCCTGACAATGGATGTTTATTTTAATAATTTATTAAAAAGACAAAAAATGCGCGCGCTTGTTTTAATTTGTTAATTTGCTTGGCGCGCGCGCTTGTTATGCATGGGTTTCCTGTGGTGATCCCGCGGGACAAAGCGTAGCTGGTGAAATACAAGCGAAAATGTATTTGTCACGTGACCGTATTTCATACCTTCTCACAAAGTAGCTTTGTCCCGCGGGATCGCCACAGGAAACCCATTCACAACAAGCACGCGCTCGTCCCATGGGATATCGGGAGGATATTACCACAGGAAACCCATGCATAACAAGCAAATTAAAACAAGCGCGCGCATTTTTTTGTCTTTTTAGCGTATCAATAAAATAGTAAACAAATTATTAAAATAAACTTCGTCAGGAGAAGTGGCTGGGCTGCCTGTGGCAAGGACAGCCTAATTAGTGAAGTGGGTGAACATAAACAAACACTACCACATGGAATAACCAAGCATAGCAGTGATGAGGAGGTGTAAAGCCCTTGTTTCAAAATAAATTTGACTTTTTCCAGTGTATGAACTTTTGGAGGAATACTTGAGGCAGCATGGCCAAGTGGTCAGAGTGTTGGTCTCACAATCTGGCGGTCCCAGGTTCGATTTCCACTCTGGCCACTAGCTGAGACTGAATTTGTTCCAATTTTGATTAGCTCAAATTCAGTTTCTCAACCATGCTTGTAATATAGCCAACTGGTTCGCTTCCTTGCCAGTTGGGATTCTTAATCCATTTATGTTTGATTTATATGATTTAGTTATAGCACATTTGATCATTTCGCCATGGAAAATGTGCTCTAGAAGCTGACAAATTTATTATTTTATTATTTACTAATTTGACTAACAGATTTTACCAAGGTCCTTTTTGGGTAGTAGTCTAACTAATTTGATATGTTTTATTTATTACCTTCATCATTTTATAAGGAGGAAATGAAATGATTATTTTTTGGGCAGTAAAGCTTTATGGCAAGTGGTCAAATTTAGGTTGGTACTAACCACTTTCAGTGATCTTTTTATTTTAGGTTGAATTTGAAATTCATTTGTACCTCTCTGTCACCTTATGCCTGTCATCCCCCCCCCCCCCCCCAGGGTACAGAGTCTAACATCACTGAACATCTCATTTACCTTGTCAAATTCCTTCATGTACTGCAAAGCTCTGCCTTTGTGTACATAAGCCTTGACACACTTGTCATCAAGCTGAAGATAGTTTTAATGATAAATTAATTGTCTTGTTATAAATGCATATATAAACTCAGGCACAATATACAATCATACATGTAGGATTAGGAGGAGCTATTAATTAATGAATAGTAATAGTCTATTTAGGGGTAAACTGGCTCAGTTACCAGGGTTTTCAGAAAGGTTTGAACTTACATGTAAGGAGACTGGTTTCAAAAAATAGCAGTCTGTCTGAATGTAAAAAAATCGAATCCACTGTAAAATAGCTAGCGATAAGAGGTAAAGTATGGTAAATTAGCCAGCGGCAAACCATCTGTAACCACCTATTAATGAAACCTCTGAATGACAGCAATAAATGATTAATAGTAATAGGACCAGTGGAGTCTAATTAGATGTTCTGTCTGCAATCACTGTATGAGAGATATTACAGAATTGGACTAGCATGTAGCAAGAGTCCAATAGTTTATTCCAAGTATGGTTACAGACAGAATTGGACGACACAAAGTCCTGTTACCAATTAATCATAACTATTACAAAAAGAAATGATTTCCTTGCTTAAATCAACGCTAACTACAATCAAAATGACCAAATTTTGTTGAAAAAGAGAGAAAAGGTGAAGAATCTCTTGAGCGCACACTCAATGGTGTAGCAATTACCTGTAGCGTAATCTGTAATCTGATTGGCTCTGACAACTGTCCAATTACAACTGTCCAATTAATGCTAAAATTACACTTTCTCAACACTCTCTAAACCAATCAGATTCAAGGAAAGACTTTGATAACAATGTTACCATTGACTTAACTGTATGAAATAAATGTAACCAACCTTCAGAGCCATCTCACAGTCAGCAATTGCTTCTTCATGGTTCTCTACTTTGATCAATGCCTGGATGTCAAATACATCATACAAAATCATTTGTGTAAGAGGTAAAACGATAGCAAATAAAACAATAAGTGAATCACTGATGTCCTCAAAAAACTTGGGGATAGTGATAACAGATCAGTGAATGACGACACTATAAACAATGGTTATCTACAACACTCACTCACATACCTGTGCCCTGTTGGTATAAAGTGCAGTGGTTGTCTTATATTCATTTATAGCATCTGTATAAAACTTGATTGCCTCACAGTACTTTTGGTTTTTAAAACAACTGTTCCCTTTTTCTTTCAATTCATCTGCTTTTAATTTTCTTTTCTTGTTTTCATTTGCTCTTCTTTTGGCATCTTCTTCAACTGCCTTCATAAAGCCTTCTGTTGTGTTTGGTATTTGATCACTGATGGCATTATTGATCATTGTCTTATCACAATGTTTTTCTCCATGTTTCTCTAAGTAAGTATCTGCTTTATTCATAGCAGATGTCTGTACAGAGCTATCATCACTTGACATTCCTTTGATCATGGACTCTGTTAGAAAAAAGAGGAAAGAAATGCATCTAGGGTTTATTCTAGAGTGTACCATTGCAGGATTCCCCCAATTTGAAAAATACCAAGGAGGGGCTGACTCCCATATAATGGGGATACTTGTCATACATGTACTTTTTAGAGTTGAAAATCGACAATCTGGTACCTCTTAGAGTGTTTAATTGGAATACTGCATGTAGATACTAAGCTGTTAACTTTTCGAGTCTTTTTCAGTTAATAAGACAATAAGATACCCTCATAACTCCTCCTCCCCCCCCCCCCCAAAAAAAAAAATATTGCCATATCAAATTTACAAAATTTACCCAAAATTCAGTCTCCTTTAGATTTGAGAAGAGGGTCCACTACTGGGCCTTCATTGACCAATATTGTAGAATTAACCCTGAATACACCTTGAGAAAATGGACACTATATACTAAGGAAGTACCTCATTTAACACTTGCTCATTTCAGTGTTTATACAATTCCTCTTTACCTTCCTTTATTTCATTAATTATATACTGCAACTGGTTACCATGGATACCATTGATGAATACCATGGATATGCAAGTACCCCCTTAAGCTGGCTTGAAATAGTTTTCTAGTGAACATACAGGGCTTTTGAGTTATAGTGAGGGGACAGAAAATGCAAATATGTCACATACCCGCAAATTGTCAACTCATTCCCAGGGACCTCTCACCTCAAACATACTTGATATAATACAATGCAACAAAGTATCTAAGTTACACATAAAAATAACAAAACCAAACATGCTGCATTGTATATGTCAAGAATATTGGATGTCTGGGGAAAATGCTGATAGTTAATTTCTTATTCCTTGCCATGTTTTGTATTGTACTACTCTGCTTGGAATAATTTTCATTGAGCTATGGCTTCAATACTGATGTAAAAATCTTTCTGAAGGGACTTTAAGTTGTTTTTAGTGGCTGTGGAAAGTGCTTAATTATGAAGTAATGTAGCAACATTTTGCTACAGAGAGAAACATATTTTTGCATTTAATACTTGCTTGTAGGTTGGTACTTTCATATCAAAATAGACTTAGTTTCCTCGACCATGTACAATTTTTTATTGACCTAGCTTTCAGGAGGGAAACCACAAAACCGCAAAGAAAATTGAGGGAAAAAAACGCAACAAAAATCATCAAAATCCCCAAAACCACAAACTGCGTAAGTAAAAAACCACAGTTTAAAATTAACAAATAGATTCCATTTTTCCGTGCGTCTGTACTCTAATTGATGCACAGATGACGTCAAAATGTGGTGAGAACAAAAAAGTACGCCACGAGACTTTGTGACTGTTGTTCTCACCACATTTTGACATCTGTGCATCGATTAGAGTACAGACACACGGAAAAATGGAATCTATCTGTTTTATATAATATTTATCGAAACATTCCAACCAATCAGAGCGCGCGTAAGATTCGATGACGCCATCTATGTGTGTGTACTCTAATCACACATGGTTGTTCGACCAATCAGAGCGCGCGTAATATGCCAATTATTATATAATAACAAATAACCGCAAAACTGCATCAAAAATAACGCAAAACAGCGTCACCACAAACCCTTACATCCCCCCCCCTTTCAGGTTTAGCACTTATCATCAGGGTCGGAAAATGTCAGGACAAGAGACCATAATACTTGGGTGGCATGGGTGGCGCTAGTGGTAATGACGTTCGCCTCTCATCCACTGTGAGTCCAACAGGGTCGGGTCAGCTGGTGCGAGCCCTGCGGTTGTCACATGTGAGTAGAGTTGTTAGATGTGTTGTTCTCTCCCTTGCCACGAGGGTTTTTCTCCGGGTTCTCCAGTTTTCCTCCACCGTAAAAATCAACATGTGAGTTGAGCATTGTATGAAAAATATTCAAGTATAGAGGTAGTGAGTGTGAGATGAAAGACGGCCCAATGGAAGATTAGCGAAAGCTAAATTGGCTTCCGTCTATAAATAAAGACTGGGTTTTTTTTTTATACTAAGAGAGCGAAACTCAGTATTGATGTTTGTGCGATGTTCGTGGCAGCTAAGGCTATTATTAGTAACTTCGCCATCGCGCGCACAAGGCTCTCAAACAATGAATATATTTGCCAAAAGCAAACGGTCCCATCCGCACGCACGTCAAAAACCAAATTCTATTGGTTGAGAGCCTTGCGAAGTTACTAAAAATAGCCTTAGCCGCCACGAACATTGCTCAAACATCAATACTGAGTTTCGCTCTCTTAGTATTATGGTCTCTTGGTCAGGACTTATGTCCAAGTTTTTCTTCAAATTGATTACAAGGAACATTTTTAAATCGAATGCCAAAAATGGTTGGATCATATACAAACTTGGGCTACCTGTGTGATAACTGTACTAAAAAGTAAAAAACTTGTGTGTTCACTAGAAAACTATTTCGAGCTAGCCCTAAAGCTAACCCTAACCAATCATTATACTTTTCATTGTTTCAGGACATTACATGGGGGCTTATAAGGTATTGGCACCTATTCTCGACCACTTTAGAAAATTATTGATAATATCGTGCGACTTCATTGATTAACATTTTAAACTTACCACTGAGGTGATTATCTACAGTTTTCAAGTGTTTTCATGGATGAACTGTTTTCAACAAATGTATAATTTGGCGAGATTTTTTTGTAAACAACTTAGGTGATCTGGCGAACCTATTCTCGGCCACGTGAACCTATTGTCGACCAGCCTTAAAATCACGTCAAAATAGCGGCCAAAAAGTTTTTTTTCGATACCACAAAGATAATTTATTTGACCTCTGTATCGTTGGTGTCATTTTTGCTCCATTAGCGCTTTTCTAGCTGCAAGTTTGAGTTCAATTCCGGCGCGCGCGCGTTCGACAGCAAAAATATTTGAGACCTTCGGAGTTTTTATTAGGTGTCGAGAATAGGTGCAGGAGATCTGCCTTGAGACCGCGTTAAAAAGAGTTATCGGTAAGCGGTGTTATGTAATAAAACAAGAGATCGAAAAGCCCTATGGGATACAAGATGGCTGGCTCGAGATCGTGAGCGAGGAAACCTCAATGAAACTGATTTTCGCACAGGATTTTAACGATTTTTTTGACATCGAAAATTCTCGTGCAACATTATCAAATGTTGAACACGCACGTGGGTAAACGGTTAAAGTAAAAAATCTTGCATTAACAGAATTTTTACGAAGACAGCCGACACCAATTTAACAACAACAATGAAATAAACACTAAGACAAGACAAGCATTACTTAACATCGTCTTTAAGTATTTTTTTGGCGTGGTGGCCGAGAATAGGTTCCGGTCGAGAATAGGTGCCAATACCTTACTACATGAAACACTGAGTGCGGATTTGGTCACTGAAAACAAGTTTACATTTCCTCCATTAAAAGTCAAAATGTCAGTCACCTACTCTGAACTGCAGCATTTAAGCTGCCTCATAATCATTATTTTGCAAGTTAACCTACCTATTTCGTCCACTTTACCGAGAAATGACTCCAACTCTTCTTTCTCATGTTTGTCCGCCATCTTGTCACCGTGTTATTTTCGGAATTTCTTCGGTGAACCTTCGTTACCTAGTCGTTCGCCGCACGTGACTAAGATCGTGGAATGTCTATATTTTGTTGTTTTGATGGAGTTTATGAGGACGTCTTTGGTAAAGACATGCAGCATCTTTGTCGTTTAGGCCTCACTTGAGGCTCTTGGCTGGCTCTTTGAAAGAAATTCAGTATGAAGAGGGCCAAAGGGAAAGAGAATAGCGAGAAAGAAGACGCAACATTCATGAACGATGAACAAACAGACACCATTGACAAGAAAGACCCGAAACTTGAAGTTGAACAAGACACCAACATGGCGTCATCATCCAAGTCATCTAGAAAGCAATGGTCTGTTATCTCTAGCCTGTACTCCCGTCAACAAGGACTCCTGAATCCTTCCAACTTTGTAAAAGATGCCTGTGGTTCAAATGCACTGGTTGCACGACTAAAGCAGTTAAAACCTCTAGAATACCATAATGGCTGTGTGAACACATTGCATTTTAACTCGTCTGGCGATCTCCTGGCTTCGGGAAGCGATGATCTCGACATTGCAATCTGGGACTGGGCGAAGAGTAAAAAGATTGTACATTATGAAAGTGGACACGACAGTAATGTTTTTCAGGTACCATACATAACACTAATTATACTATCTTTCTGAGTCGATTTTTTTAGTTTCCTACTTTCACTTTTAATACTTGTTGCAGGCGAAGTTTATGCCGTTTTCCAACGATTCAACGCTAGTAACTTGTGCCAGAGATGGTCAGGCAAGTAATTTGTAGAATATTAAAGAATCGTGACAAAATTTGGTAAATTTCAGCCATTTTGAGTTGCCAATAAAGTTAAAGATTAAACTTAATTAATGCTTTCTTATATATTTCAGTTTCTAAATGTTTTGACTGATACTTTATTATAATACAGTGATATAGTTATTATTTAGTGTTCTTGTGTTTCTATGAGGTGCAATTGAAATCAGTACAGTACTATTGTTCAATGGGTTATTTATTGTTACTCCGATATCCCAAAATTATGTTTAAATCCACACACCAGAATGAGGAAGTTAGGAGATTTGTCACCATAAATACGAACTCCTAAAGGAAATATAATATCCTACATTCTTAAAATAATATGAATAACATCTAGATCACACCAACCTTTTCTGTTGTCTAGTTAATGCTGTTTTATACTGGATTTTTATCTTGTTTTGTATTGTTTAAGTAGTTCTTTTGTCTTTAATAGAGGCACTAACTATGACATTGGTTGAGTGCATGACCTTATCCTGTCAATATTGTGGGAATAACTACAGAATACCCTACAAATGATATTCACATTGTAGATTTTTTTGAAAATATGACGCATAAACACAATGATCGCCGAACACAACAAAATGAATATCATTTGTGGGCTATTCTAGCTATTCTCACTATATTCATTTCGTGGCAGTTTTTGCTGAGTCATAATCAGTTACAATGTTTGACCAGGTCCGTGTTGGTGTTTTATCATCTGATGGTACAGCAAAAGAGACAAGGTTGCTAGCCCGTCACAGAGGAGCTGCACACAAGGTGACATGCTATGGTATATTATATTAGTAGTTGGTGTCCACATTGGTCACAAGAGATTGAAGTTGTTGATACTGTTGATATTCAAGCTTCATAAAACATGTAGATTGTGTTACTTCCTGTATATAATATCACAGCCTGGCCATCTTGGTTGAACTTCAATAAAATATTTGTTATTGCTTGATTGCATGCCGATTACAAAATAATGCTTTTCTAGAGCCTAAAACAAAATTCAAGTAGTGTCACCAAATAGAGCATCCAAAACTCTCTATAGAGGCGAAATTTCGAGTCAGAATAAGTTTTTATAACAAAGATGCGATGAAATATGCTGACATTTTAAAAAGAAATGTATGGGGTCGCCATCTTGGTGGTATTGCCTATACCACCAAGATGGCGGCCAAAACATCAAGCCTGTAAATGACACGAAAATAGCAGCTAATTTGCTGATTTTAGTCTAAATCTTTCTTAAATGCAAAAAATACTCACTGATTAACTGGAAGTTGTGAAATTTGTGGCCGAATGATAAGTTCTTTGCTCCTTCAAAATATCGTGACGGCATTGCGTGACACATTTTTGATCGCTGATAAAACGATGGCGAAGTGACAGAAACGGTCAAAAAAATTCAAAGGAGACTTTTTTCAGACTCTTTTGCTAAATTATGTGATTAAAAGCTTTAAAAATATTTTTTTTCTGAAATTTTCCTTGTTTTTGACGTCACATGCAATCTAAGAATTAGCAGTGCTTTGTTCATCCAACATGGCTACTGCTTATCTTGTTATTCTCAGGGCAATGATTGAAACCTAGCAATTTGTGTGGTAGCAGAAAATATCCTTTTCCCCACCCCTCTGGTATTTCAACTTTTCTTCCATTGCCCAATTTCCTCCTTTTTGGGTATGGATAAGTGACTTTTAATGTTTTGACATAGGACAAAGTCCATTGATTCCATTATGAATATTACTTGTATCTATACATCAGAAAAGTCACTTCTATTTTACATACATGCAATCACCTTTATGTGCACACAAGATTCAACTGTCTTTGACGCTAATTTACAATGAACGTATGTGATGTAATGACTGATGTTATGTGTTGTAGTTAAGTATAGAGCCTGGGTCACCATGGTTATTTCTTACCTGTGGAGAAGATGGTGTCATTTATCAAATGGATCTCAGAGAAGATAAAGCAAAAAAGTATGTTGAGTGACAAGTATTTGAGGGTATTCATTGTATTATCCCTTTCCAATTTTGTTAAAGAAAGAATCAACATTGTAGCTGTACTTTAGAAGAACTGTAGCTAGCTGCTGCCCATTAGTTTGCGCACCCGGAACCCTTGGAGGGTACTCCTATTATTTTGCTAATATGGATGTGTCAAAATAGGTAAAACTGGTTTTGGAGTGAAATCCAGTAAAATTCATGAATTTTCTGGTGTGAAGTAAACAAAAAAATGTAATTATGCTTTTTTTAATTTTTTAATTTTTTTCCCATTTGAGGCCAAATGTTTGGGGTATTTCTGGTCTGTGTTTAGATATATCCAATTCTATTTTTTCTGACCAAGTACCACCCTCCCCCCCCCCCCCCCCCCATCCCCCCAGGATCTGGAACTCATGTCTGGTTACAATAAATTACATAGACCAGAAATACCTCAAAAAATTCAGCCCCAAACTGTAAAAACCAAAGTTGCTAAGTAAGTGCACTAATGCTGCTGGCTCTATCCAAAATACTGTAACTAAGAATTATGATATCCAAGTAATAAGTGATATAAGAATGTGCATTGGTGTATTACCAACATCATGACATCAATAAACAAGTTAGCTGAACTTAATTGTTCACTTGCTATAACAATCATATTTTTCTGGGATTTGTTTATGACAGGTTGTTTTCTTGCCGAGCAAGTGAGCATAAAAAAGTAGCTCTGTACACAATCTTTATTGACCCTTCAAATGTGAATGAGTTTGCTGTTGGCGGCAGAGACCAGTATGCGAGGTTGGTATAAAGCATCATTGATACAATGTTATTTAATAGATAATCACTGAGGTACGCAGCATTCATGGGTATAATGCAGGCAGCTGAGGGCGCAGCCTGCATTATACCCACGAATGCTGTGTGCCGAAGTGATTATCTTTTATAATTACTGGTCAACTTCATAACCACCAAAATTGTTTAAATTGAGGTATTTATTTATTTTTAAAAGTTGAAGTATTGTTTGAGCATGCGTAGTTCTGCTGATCTTGTATCCCACACGTTTTGATACCCGTGTTTGTCATAACAAAGAAAGGCTACGGTACTTAAATTCTGAATGGGGAGCTGGATTTTGAAAAGGCTCTGAAAAGTACTGTGACTGCTAGCTTAGTAGTTACATTACTTTATCATCCTGCAAATCTGGTTCCCCTGTAAGCAAAACACGCGATCACAGAATCACACAGCATTATTAAAAATAATGCCGTCTGCTAGATTAGACAGACAGCATTATTTGCAATAATGCAGCTGCTCTATGCTTTTTCTCTCTGCATTCGTTGGTATAATACAGAGTGAAAACAATGAGTTTTGGTAAGAACAGTAATTATTTAAGAAATAAAAAAACTGTTTTCCATGTTTAATAGCCTGATCAAAACATGCATGATGTTGGGAGAACATGAGAGAGTGTAGTGGAAGCATGATCGAGCCATAGATGAGTGCTTTCACAGCTCTCAAATGTCCTCCCAACATCACAAGTGTTTTGATCAGGCTATCAAACATGGAAAAACAAATTTTACTTCTTTTATAAAATAAAAAGTACATAAATTTACAAAAAAATTGAAAATGTGATGTGAGCGTGTTTGATACTCTCATCAAGCATGGTTATTTGCCCAATCAGAGCATGTGTTATATAATCGTTATTTTATAAAATTATATAGTTTTTGTCTTTGTCTTACATCATACACACGACACTATACACAGATCTGAGATCTACACATCTGAGATTCTCTAGATTCACCACTAGATGTTCATCTGTTCAACCACTTGCAGCAACACAACCAACAATCCAGTATCATCTTCTTACCCAAATATCCCAAGTATGTCCAGAATCACCATTAGATACCATTGGTAAAATGTGTTTTACCAATGGTGTCTATTGGTGAATTTACACAGGGTTCCCTCTAAAAACCCTATCACAATATGTACGCTCGTGTTTGGGATTCCTGTGGTATCAATTGCTTGGCTTTGGGATTCCTGTGGTATCAACTTCTACGGCCGGCTTTACCAATGGTACCATTGGTAAATCAAATTCACCATTGGTGAACCATTGGTGAAGCATGGTCCTTTTGGTAAATTGATACCCTCTGTGAATAATTGGATCACAACCGGCCACATAATATGTAATATTGTCGTTTTCAAAAGCTGAAGTTCTTTATAAAAAGTCCTTTGATTTATTGAATAATTCGACTGTTGGCTTAGCAATCGATCGACAAGCGGCCATATAATATATAATGTGTGTTATCGTCGTTTCAAAAGCTGAAGTTCTTGGATACAAAAGTCCTTTGATTTATTGAATAAAAGTCTTTTGATTTATTGAATAATTCGACTGTTTGCTTAGCAATCGATCGACAAGCGGCCATATAATATAATGTGTGTTATCGTCGTTTTCAAAAGCTGAAGTTCTTGGATACAAAAGTCCTTTGATTTATTGAATAATTCGACTGTTTGCTTAATTTAGCAATCGATCACAAGCGGCCATATTGTAATATAATGTGTGTTATCGTCATTTCTAAAAGCTGAAGTTCTTGGATACAAAAGTCCTTTGATTTATTGAATAATTCGACTGTTTGCTTAGCAATCGATCGACAAGCGGCCATATAATATAATATGTGTCATCGTCGTTTTGAAAAGCTGAAGTTTTTGGACTAAGCGATAAAGCGGCTTGTAATATACAAGGCCAAGGTCCTTGATTGTTGATCACAACCACGCAACCGATATAAATTGTAGTTAACCGGCTATCTAGTTTTTGTATACCGTCGTTTTCGAAAGCTGAAGTTTTTATGTTGGAGAAAGTGGCTTGTAAAATACAAGGTATTTTGGTGATTTACCCATGGAGAATATTTCGATTAATCACAACCAGGAATCGGCTACATAATGTGTGTTATTGTCGTTTTCAAAAGTTGAGGTTTTTGATAAAGCCATCTTTAATTTTGGTTAATTGCACTGTGTTCAAATAATAATATACGACTGTTCGCTTTAATTATCAATTATCAGTCAATCGCCCACTGAATCGATCACATTCACAAGCGGTTGCTAGTAATCTTTATTGTTGTTTACCTAATTTATCATATATTACCGAGTAAAGATGGAGCGTCTTGCTTAAAATTAGAAAGAAAAAACTTCATAGAACATTGCTTACGTCTGCTCACGCATGAATGGCAGTGTTCCAATTTCAATTGAAACAATATTGATTTTAAATGTAATGTTTTCAGTTTATATTAAATAATATGTACTTACATTTTTAGCTTTATAATTTTCCAGATTGGTATAAGTTTTTTTATAACACTGATCTGAAATATTTATTTTAAGTCACTTTGTAATTGACTTTGTACAGTAGTGCTACATAAAATATTATCTGAAACAAAATCCGGTATCATAATGTGAAGTTGATTGTTTTTCTGCACAACAAACAACAATACTAGTAATACTGTCTTCAAGTTTATATTGATTAATGAATAATAGCTACGTACAAACAAGTTTTTTCAAAGTAATCTATGGCTATATTCCAAATAATTCTAAACATTGATCTAATAGTTACCTTCATTGTTGAATTCCAACTTCAGAGGAATTTTTAAGACGTGTTACTGAAGGCAATTAACTGAACAGACGAAGTAAGCTAGCTTATATACAACGTAACGAATCCTAAATTACTCATTCACAGGAAAACCGCAAGGACCTTTGTATCCAAATTTCAGTTGCTTTAATATTTAGGAAAAAAAATCCATGTAAATCACACCCGATTACTGTTCGTACAGAAGTTAAAATTATTTAGATTTTCAAGGTGATTCTGAATTAACTTAGACTGCCAACTCGACCGCATTTCACGCACATCAATATTAGGACTTCGATCAAATTTATTGCAACTTTGATAGTATTGCATACCAGACGAAAACATTAAAACAGAGAAATTAACGAAGAAATCGACCCTATCTTCGCGCGTCCAATGAAATAATACCAAATTACGGTGAAAATCAATCATAATTTAGAATCCCGTACGAACAGTAGCGAATTGAAATCCGCTGCCGTTCGCCGAAATGAGTGCAAAAATAGTTCTTCAAACTCAGTCTGAAACAAAAAGTGTCTCTTTTTTAACCTTTTCTTCTGATATACAAGACTATTAAAGTTGTTATATACATGATCGAAGTCCTAATTTTGAGAGCTTGACATTTGATTGAGTTGAAAAGTGTCGCGACGTGAGACGTTCGCCAAATGTGTAGCTTAGACTCGTATAATTAATACCCTGAATCAGTTTAACTTAACAAGAATCACTTACTCCCTCTTAACAAAGCCATCATAATTTTGTTCCTGAAATAATACAGAATCACAGTGTAATCTAAGCTTAAATGATTTTGACTACCCAATGCCTTAATTTCACCATTAGACAAAGTCATTTACCAATGGTGATTTCAGTTTACCAATGGTACCATTGGTACCATTGGTGAACACCTTCAAGCCCCTGCATCTCTTAGTCTAAATGCCATTCTACACAGGATACCCAATGGCCTAATTTCACCGTTAGACAAAATCTTTTACCAATGGTGATTTCAGTTTACCAATGGTACCATTGGTACCATTGGTGAACACCTTCAAGCCCCTGCATCTCTTAGTCTAAATGCCTTTCAACACAGGATACCCAATGGCCTAATTTCACCATTAGACAAAGTCATTTACCAATGGTGATTTCAGTTTACCAATGGTACCATTGGTACCATTGGTGAACACCTTCAAGCCCCTGCATCTCTCAATCTGAATGTCATTCTACACAGGATACCCAATGGCCTAATTTCACCATTAGACAAAGTCATTTACCAATGGTGATTTCAGTTTACCAATGGTACCATTGGTACCATTGGTGAACACCTTCAAGCCCCTGCATCTCTTAGTCTAAATGCCTTTCAACACAGGATACCCAATGGCCTAATTTCACCATTAGACAAAGTCATTTACCAATGGTGATTTCAGTTTACCAATGGTACCATTGGTACCATTGGTGAACACTTTCAAGCCCCTGTATCTCTTAGTCTAAATGCCATTCTACACAGGATACCCAAGGCCTAATTTCACCGTTAGACAATATCTTTTACCAATGGTGATTTCAGTTTACCAATGGTACCAATGGTACCATTGGTACCATTGGTGAACACTTTCAAGCCCCTGCATCTCTTAGTCTAAATGCCATTCTACACAGGATACCCAAGGCCTAATTTCACCATTAGACAAAGTCATTTACCAATGGTGATTTCAGTTTACCAATGGTACCAATGGTACCATTGGTGAACACCGTCAAGCCCCTGCATCTCTCAATCTGAATGTCATTCAACACAGGATACCCAATGGTCTAATTTCACCATTATAGACAAAGTCGTTTAGCAACCTTCAAGCCCCACACTTATCACAGGATACCCAATATGACTTATTTCACCATTTGAAATGTTATTTTTTGTAGCCTCTATGGTCACCAATGGTACCAATGGTACCAATGGTACCATTGGTTTCATTGTCAATATCCCCCCAGAAAAATTTTAACCAAATACATGAAACTACAGAGTGAAACACTTATACATTTTTGTATTACATTTGTATGAACTCCCTGTGAATTTTTACCAATAGATGCCATTGGTGATCCCCCCCCCCCCAAAAAAAATTTTTTTTTTAACACAACATCAAAATACAGAGTGAGACACGTATTTGATAAATGTGATGTAAGGTAGTTATGTAATTATACCACAAGCAGAATGGGATGCACATTCTGTATTGCATTTGTTTGGACCTCCTGTGGAAATTATCAGCTAATGAGTTATACATTTTTGTATTACATTTGCATGGGCTTCCTGTGGAAATTTACCAATAGACACCATTGGTAAAACATATTTCACCAATGGTATCTAATGGTGATTCTGGACAACCCTCAAATATCCTTCACAATATAGCTCACATCACTCCTAATAATAACCTAATGCACTCATTCATTAAAATTATTATAATTATTTCAAAAAGTGGCATGATAGTATATGACAGAATTTACATTTTGTTTAGTCTAGTGGTATCCATGACAACCATATAGTACAATAGGATGGTTTAGATTTTATCCTGAGTTTGTTATGGTCTTGTTTTAGGATCTATGATAGAAGAAAAGCTCCAGAGGTAATTTTAGTTTTATTTCATCATTTTATTGAATAAAACTGTGGTTATACTGTTTACAGCTTTTATTTAGTATTTTATTATCCAGACAACAATATAAATGGAGGTAGTTTTGTTGTGTACCAGTTAACAAAGAACGGTGCTCACAATGGAATGTTCAGTGCTCAAAACAAAGCAGTTTACACTATGTCAGGGCTTAAAATAACTGCCGGACATCGGACAATGTCCGGCCAAAATGATCTATTGTCTGGCTGAATGTCAAGTACTTCAGTCATCTTGACCGGCAACTCGAAGTCGAACTTTTTTAAATTATGTATGTCGTGGTTTTTAAGTCTAGTGAGTAGATTGATGGGTGGTCGATCGCAAAGAAAATCTTTCTAATGACGATGTCAAAACAGTGTGACTGCTAAAGGCAATGTTACACGAGACAATTTTTAACGATTTTCCGCACAACGTTGCAACAACTTGCAATAGAATAATTAATGAAATCAATATTCAAATAGAGACAATCACAAGTTAATTTTTAAAAGTTTTTTAGGTTTTAATAATTTAATATTATTTTATAATGTTTAGCGATTTTAATATTTAGATAGCAGGTCCACATCAGCCTATGGCTGCCTTATACATTATATATAACCTGCTTCATCAAATAAAAGACAGTATGTATGCGTGTATGTATGTATGTATTATTTTGCATTGTGAGTTTCTGACTTGGATTCAAAAACTCACAACGTGTTGCTGAAGGGAAAATTGCAAGGAAAATCGTTCCAAGGGTCATGTTACACGAGAAAGATTTTTAACGCAATGCTGTTGCGCTGAAAATCGGTGTTAAAAAATCGTCTCGTGTAACACCGCCTTATGAGGATGTTGCGACGGTGTGACTACTGTCACAACAATATGAAAAACAAACGTGTGTTGAGGATGATCGCGTGGCGAAACGAAACTAAAAATGGCTGGAAAGGAGTTTATATATCACTGTATATTTTCACAATGTTTTGTTTGTTTATACATTAGATTATATAAAATACCCATCATTTACATCTAAGTGAGTGTACACACATAAGAAGTTAGTCAACTGGAACATTGACCATTGAAACCGATGAAGCTCGAATATCGAAGAATTTGCAATCTTCTTCTAGAATATCTCACTGAAAAGTTTCTCGATTTTCTGCATTTTATGTTAGCAGAACATTTATCATGAATGCTCAAAAAGTGCTACAGATCTTCAGGACATTTTCACATGCGTTTCTGTAGCTGAAACAGAATTAATTTGCATTAATTAAATAGAATATTACAATAAATCGTTCTTTAGACTTTGTTATGTATTGCCTAGTCAATCGTTTACTTTATATTTCTTTCTTTGCCGTTTTTGTTAGGTTTTTTTGTAATATAAATTTTTTTTTGTCTGGCCAAGAACACGAAATGTCCGGCCAAAAATTGTTTTTGCCATGCAGTCATCATGTCCAGCATCCCAGCAGTCGTTACTTTAAGCCCTGTATTTTTTTTTGTATAAAAAAACAATAGATTCCAGATAACAGAGCCTAAATGGAGCACTTGCAGTTATTCCCAGTGTTAAAGCAATGAATATTTTGTATGAAAGATTTTTTCAATGCTCAGAAGAACTATTACAGTGCAACTATTCCAATCTTAGGCCCCCAAAACAGATTTTCTGATAAATTTTCACTGCACATTTTTGACGTTGAAAAACATAATTGTAGCAAGTTCCTCAGTCCAAGATGCTTCTTGCTTCTTCAATTGCGATGCATTTCGTACACAAATAAAATCTTAAACATTTGTAGAGATTCTATTGTTTATATACTCGATTGTGATGGGATTAATTTATGTGGAAATTTGTTTGGGTGACCTTGGTTGGAGTACTTGCACTGTAGTGTTTTGTCTGCACCCAGACTGGGAATCACTGCAAGGGGACAAAATGGGAAAATAATTTTAGTTTAAAGACTGTTGAAATCAGTTTGATTTTATTGCTGCCATGATTGTAATGTATTCATTATCATAATCTGCAAATGCAATAGAAAATAGAAATCAAAGTGGCTTAAACCACACTATTTCAAACCAACACACAACATTTACTATAATGAATGACCAATTATGCAATAAGCCCCCAAAGCTTGTTCAAAGAATGATCTTGGATGAAAAAATTCAAAAATAGGCAGTCGAAGACTGCATGTATCTACGGGTCTGCATAATTCTTTAACAGGATTTACTTCATAGATACAATATGTATTGATAAATTTTTGAAGGATGGCATTTTGTATTAGTATAAGAATCATCTCAGACAAATTTTCACAAATATGAACTTTAATCATATAACTCAGTTGTTTATAATAACTACCATTGTTTATAGTTTGACATAATAGCATACAAAACAGATGACATTGGCACTCTTTTTTTGACATTTCTGGTGATCTTTCTCCTAAGTCTTTTCGATTGTAAACATTGCATATAAACCTTTCCTATTGATATTTTAGATGGCTCTCTTTCTGATTCTGTGAGTTACATAACCTCTGAAAGTTGATCGAAAAGTCTAGTACTTTTTATGCTTTGTTCATTAATTGTTACAAATACAAGCGTGGTCCACAATTACAAGATTCAATATTCATGTCTTGAAAACCAGCCACAGCTTTCGTGCATGATTTTACACAAGGGGCATTCTGAATTGTTTGCTTATCAAATGTCACATTTCTTAGGATTTCTGATGTTACTGCTTAAACCGTTATAAGTCTTCTGAAATTGGTTTTGAGTCCCATTGCTGGGATTGTTTACTCCCCGAAGGAAGTTATTTGTCTCATGAAGGAGGTTTTGTGTCCCATTGCTCAGATTTTTTGCTCCCCGAGGAGAGTTATTGTTCTCTTCTTGAAGGAGGCTTTTAAAGGTGACCCCAGTCACATTGTCGTGGATGCTAAGCAAACAATTCTTATGAGACATTTTACGGGCAGAAAATCTCTCAAAAACAAATGATAAACCTTACAACTAGCACATGAAAAACACTCTACAAATTTGCTGAAAGCTGTGACAAAAAACAAAGTTAAAATACTGAATAAAGAGCTTACATGACAGATAGATATGATAACTCAAGCATGTTAAGGCCTGGGTTTTTGGCCCATCTGAGAAAAACTATTTTTCTCAATATCTTGACAGGTTTTTGTTTGTATAAGACACAAATCGGTCTAAGAATTGTATTTTAGATCCTTAACTGTTTACGGTAAAAGTTATTGTAATCACGTGACTTATGACGTCATTGAATTGGAAAATAGAAAAAATTAAACTGGGTGGCGAGTGTAGTTTGTCTGTCCTTAAAAGTACCATGAATATACACATCATAATAAGTTTTATAAATTCACGTTTGGAATGGTTGGCTCTCGATTTTGATTAAGGAGATATTGAGTAAAAAGTGATTTGATCATCTGGTCACGTGACCTGTTTTATACTATATCTCCTTAATGAAGAACGTTAGTCATCCATTCCAAACGTGATTTTTTCATGCTTTCAAATTGAACTGTATTTATGGTATCTGCTATTGTATATAATATAACTAGCTACCTAGTATTTAAAAGACTGATTTGTTACATTTTCTACGACTAACTGATCACGTGACCAGTCTTTCACAAATATTTTGAGTTAAGGCAATCAAGAAACACAAGTTCTATTGACGTGCCAAATTTCAAACTGTTTGAACATGTCATAGGCTGATACTAAAAATCATACTTTAGTTTAAGAATTTGGCTGCTGACCCAGGCCTTAATGTGCTTGAGAATCTGACAATGGCTTACGATGTGTTTCGCTAAAGTACCGCCAAAACAATAATCTGTCGATAAGTACCGAAACCTGACCGAACGCTAGAGTCGGTGAGAAATAGGACTTTTCGACGACGATCCGAACATTTCTATTGTTACTTACAAACCCCATGGCATAGTATCTACGACTTCCACAGGAAGCCCGTAGATACAAAAATGACTCAAACTTTAGAAATAAATGTGAAATACAGCATACATTTTTATTTCTCTTGAACACAAATATGACCTCATAATCCTTAAATTGGATTTGTGGACTGCATTTCTTATACAATATTTTTGTGCTTCATTGCAAATTAAAACATCCTCAAGTGTTATAGTAGATAATGTAGGTTTTGGTCTCAGCAGCAAAACATGAGGTTGGCAGGGGGCTTATTTGACCGGGGGGGACTTATAGTTTGTATATGTACATGTATTCAAACATTGGCCCTGTAGATCAGGGGGCTTACATGTATTCAATCCTTTATACCTCAATTTATATGTATTAAAGCTGCAGTGATTTCACCTTATGATATACATATAAAACTGTAGCCTACAGTAGACCGCCAGCAGCTGCCGTTTATTGAAACCTCTGCTTATACTAGGCATTGATTTGATTAGTGTTTATAGGTTTCTTTGGTATTTTAAATAAAAGTCTTTTGCTCCTTTATACTCAGGATTTTAAAAGCTTTGTTGAACCAGTTAAATCATACTGTCCACATCACTTGGTAAGATGACTTCCAGTTATGCATTATTTGTTAGCACAGTGTGAAATGCAGTGTGTTTTTGTACATCACTTTAATTAGTGCCTTTGTTGTTGGATTCCCTGACTGCTATACAGTAAACAATTAGCCAGACTAAGTATGGGGTAGTAGCTAGATTCCAGAGTTTTCACAACAACATTGCAAAAGGGGGTGTGTCAAGGATGCTTGCTGTGTAAAATTCACTCTGCATACATCAAAAAGCCCATGTGGACAACAATTCTGGTACTAGTGATTATCTTCAAGACAACTGCATGTGTTAATGTGCTAATTTGGTTCTTTTTACAGCAAGACATCAGTAATAACTTCTTTACTAACATAACATGCCTGGTGTACTCACATGATGGAACAGGTAAGCCATGTTTACAGTTTCCATGGCTACCAGATAAAGTAATGGTCATAATAGTCCTTTTTTCTTATTAGAACTTTTAGTCAGTTACAATGATGAAGATATATATCTTTTTGACTCATATTCCAGGTATGTTTAATTGTTTCCATAGCAACTGTTAATATAGGTTTTTTGATAATCACCATAGCAACTGATGGTTTTTGATGTCTTACAGTAGTGGTGCTGAGTACATAAAGAAATATAGTGGGCACAGAAACAATGCCACAGGTAATCCAAATAATGACATGATTGTTTCATTGTATGTATGTAACTATACTGGTATATGATAACTGGACTTTACAGAGCAAAGGAATAAATTAGTCTAATAAGAATTCATATACTTGGAATTAGCTGATAACAAAGTCTGATCCCCAGTGGTTTTCTCTCTCTGTACTCAATGCTTTTACTAGTATATACAGGGGTGGATGTAGGGGAGGGGTACAGGGTGTGTAGACCCCCTTAAACTTGGGTGCTTTTCTTGTCAATACTTTTCAGTGATATCCACTGGATAAAGCTAATCCACCCCTGATGTGAATTTAATCCTGTTTTAGTTAAGGGAGTCAATTTTTTTGGACCAAGAAGTGAGTTTGTAGTGAGTGGCAGTGATTGTGGACATGTCTTTCTATGGGACAAAGAAACAGAAAAAGTTGTCAATTACATGAAAGGAGACAAAACAGGAGTGGTAAGATATCTTGTTAACATTACTTACTGTTACATTGTTGTGAGATCACTGTGCTAGACATTTAAGTGTTATCAGTGAATAAGTGTATAGTCTCATCAGTGAATACTGTTGGTCCTGAATCTACCAAATAATATCAAACACATGAGTTATTATTAGCACTACTACTTACTCATCAAAAGGGCCTTGCAAAGCGGTTTCATTTCATTAATTTTGTTGATATTCAGTACTATATAAAACGTGCATGTGTGTCACAGACTATAATATGATGTCAACATGCTGGGTGATCACAAGAAAAACAAATACATATGGTGTGGCAGAGTGGTTCTCTTGCTTTTTGAGTAAAAAACATAAACCATGAAATAGCCTAAAGAAGAGAACAAAGGAGGGGGAGGGGGGGGATTGTTCACCATGTCAAGACCACCCCTAGTGATGGCCTAACTGTTCGTGTATTTTTGTCTTGAGGTCAACTGTCTAGAGCCTCACCCCAGTGCTTCTATCCTAGCAACCAGTGGACTTGACCATGATGTCAAGATATGGGTACCACTTGCACAAGAACCTAATGATTTAAGTAAACTTAAAGAAATTACAGATGCTAATAATAGTGAACGTGAAGATGACCGATCACGGCCTCATGACCCAATTAGTGAACATCTAATTTATCTAATGATGAATCATGTACATCAGAGATTGAGGGTAGGTCAATAGCCCATTTTATCTGCAATTTTTTCTTGTTTTATTGCATTATTGAGCTTAAATGGGTAGGTTGTATAGTTGACCGAGCAGTGAGAGTCCTTGCCAGAATTGGCCTCTAGTGTGGTCTGGATTTGATTCCCAACTCAGGCTACTGATTGTTAACAGTAGGAGGGGTTTTCCCTGTCTTGTTTTTCAGGTCCGGCTATTTTGTGGGCTGCGGGCTGCGGGCCAAAATTTGCAGGTTGCAGGCTAAAAATTTGCGGGCTTGAGAAAAATGTAGTCATTTTGAATAAAACAAGCTTCCCCAGTAGTTTTAAAGTCATAGCTGATTTGCTTGTCAAAAAGATAAGTTATAATCTATAGCCTGCGTTGCTGGCAGTCTGCTGTTTTTTGGCGGAGGAAGAAATGAAAGACCGCCTGCCCAAATACGTTGGGTTTTCGAGTTGTCCGTCCACTGGTGAACGGGAATTACTGATTGGCTAAATCTCCGTCAATCAGAATGAGACACCATCAAATCCGTTATCAACTTATCAAAATCTATAACTGATAATCACAGTCAAAACATAAAATAATTTACTTGAATACACAAATATGTACTCCGTCCTATTTTGAAAGTCAGCACTGGTATATATTGATCATAAGTCGTATTTCTGACCAGCTCTCGGCTGTTTTACAATAATATCAATAATAAATTCTGTTCCAAGGTCCTCTCCTCAAAGTTCCGAGTTCCACAACTGAAATCTACAAAATTCATTTACAGCCTATAGATCTCATTTCTTTCGAGGTTTTATTAACACATTTTGGACTTACTGTATTTCCAAAGAAATGTTTGTTTTGAATGCTACGCTCGAGTAATGTGTGTCAAATCATGCTCTCGTGTCAAAAGGTCAGTAGGCGGCTACTCGAAAACCCAACGTATTTGGGCAGGCGGTCTTTCATTTCTTCCTCCGCCCAAAAACCACAGACCGCCAGCAATGCAGGCTAGTTACAATCCGAATTTTGAGTCAGCAGTGTCTGTAAACCAATCTATCATCATACACAAAAATGTGTTTTGGTAATAATAATAATAATAATAATAATAATAATAATAATCTTTATTGAGGAAAACTTTTTCATATAAATATGATTTTCAAAAAGGACCTCAGTCAAACCAGTCACAAAAAAAAAACAGACCGGGATATATATTTCATTTGTGTCACACCCCAGATCGCGCACGGTGGTGTGGTACAGTGAGTGTCGTGAGTGTGCCAGTTGTTCTGGGCATCATGGATTCAAATCAGGAGATGAGGAGCTGGTGCCGTTCATGAACACAACAGTTTCGCCTTCGGCTAAGTGAGTTTTTAATTAACATGAATATGCTGCTATAATGGTATTTCTGACATTCTGTCCGCACATTAATCAAACTCTCTTAATAACCTCATCCCCCTCTTTCAATCTCTCTTTCTCTTCTAAGTATCCCACAACGTTGTTAATTGGATAAATTAGGGGATCACAACAAGATCACAACAGGATCACCACATATCGAGTGTCATCTTATCAAAAAAGCAATCTAGATCTGTCCAGAATATTTCATGTACACGAGCAATCTGTTGTCTGTTTTATTTTGGGTTTAAATATTTTAGTTCATGTAGCCCTAAACACCCCCTTCATATGTTGCACATTGCTGATTTGCAGTGACAGCTTTACAAAATAACACCAGTAAGTTGGCACGTTGACTTTATTTTGGTCACTGGTTCATTTCAGTAACATTTTTCTCACAACCCGCAAATTTTGGCCCGCAACCCGCACATTAGTCAAACTCTTGTTTTTCAAAACATCAACATGTAAGTTGAGTGCTGTATGTAAAATATTAAATGTAGAGGTAGTGAGTGTGAGTACCAGCAGATGAAAAACCACTGTGGATGGCTGAAAAGATATTTGACACATACTTTTTCTTTTAAAGGAAAGAAGAGCAGCTGGTGAAGATGATAGTGATAGTATTGATCTCAGTGAGGACTTAGATGATGATGATGATGACGATGATGATGATTCACCAGGTCGAGTACAATGTACATCATCTTAAAGTAGTTTGTATGTAAAAAAAAATTAGATTCCTTTTGTATATAAAGACTACAAATATTGTTTATTTTCTTGTTACTGTTTAACAGTTGTGAAAGGTAATTAAAATTAATTTGAATCTAGATTTTAAAGGCATTGTTACGTGGTTCAATTTTTTTCTTCAACTTGTCATTGTAAAACAGCTAGAAGCATTGCAGGGGTGTTACAGCATAGCTGCAATCATTTTCTCACAATGATTTTGCACAATGCAGAGTATGTTGCACTGCAATAGTTTTTGCAAGTTGTTTTACAATGTCATTGCAGACAAACTTGTATCGTGTAACATTGCCTTTTTCCCAATGGATATTCTTCTGCTGCTCAAAGGGTTTAGAAGAATAGCACATGTTGAAAGGGTCAGTGCTACTTAAAGTTCAAATTGTCCTTTAAAATGATCAAAATTACAGTGGTTTTTGGTACTCTGCAAACTCAGAGTCAATCAAAACTCCAAACATTGCCAAACAAAAAACATACCCCAAACACACAAAAACCCAACCAGATGCCAACAAGCATTTTGTGGGTAGAGTTCCAAAAACTGTTCTGCAATGTTCACAGTTTTACAGAAGAAAAATGACAATTTATTGGTGGTTGGCATTTGAAATGTCAGAGTTCGCAGAATACCAAGAACCACAGTATTGGGACAATTTGGAATTTGAGAAGAAATTGTCTTAATGTAAATTTTCCACTTAATCTGTATTTGGTATGGAGTTTGTATAATGAACCACTGCAACTTAACTCAGAGACATCTGGCCATCTCAAATATTGGGCTTAAATTCCTTGTGAATAAGCTTGGCATTTCTATAGTGCAATATTCTAAAGATAAAAGTTCCTATTGATCTAAGCAAAAACATGTATTATAATAGTCTTTTATCATTGTATTTCTGTGTTATTCCTCTTTATTCTTTTTGGACTACAATACCTTGCCCCAAAAAGGGGGGGGGAAGGGTTACTCAGACATCAGTCTGATGGAGAGGAGACTTTGCTTAAAAGTACACTACAAGACTTACTATTGAAAAATGTCTTGTCTTCAAACATTTCATAGACAACAAAGGCTTTGTATCCCCCAGGACTTTTCTAGTTATCAGAGAACAAAGCTACATGTATTGCCATTCATTGCCTTAAATTTTGGGACTGTTTGGGAATGCTTTCCCCTTAGTAAGATATTATTAGCGTCTACTCTGTCAAATTGTTGTTTATTTGGCTCATTTTTTCTTCTGTTTCTTATAGTTTTCCATCCATTTTGTTTTGGTAAATGTATAATAGTGTCATCGCTAAACAGCTCTATGATTCAATACTTCAGAATGGTGAAAAATTTTCCCTCTTTGCCTTTCAATTAAAGGGTTCTGGAGGTCTTGAAAAAAAGAGAAAATAATTTTTTGCATAATTTTAGTTCCTTTGTGGGTCAAAAACTAGAGCAATAAAATTATAATGGTCCCAGACCATTAGTGTAAAAATAGTCTATTATTTGTGTATGTAGGTGGTGAACAGCTGCAAAATGACAAAGGGGATTTATTATTTGAAAGATGTTTAAGCCTTAGCCAAAGCTTTTCTATTGTTTCAGACAATAGATGGACCACTGCTAAGGTTTTAATATCTTTTTGATCATCAGCTCTAATTACTGTTACATGTTGACTGAATCATGAATGGCTACTCGACACGTGGAGGAATGTCTGGAAACAGCATTCATTGTGTCATTCTAGGGCAATACATCAATGGAGGTTCCAAAAGGTGGAGATTCCACTGGAAAACTCTTTTTTACCATTTCTGAGTCTTTTTACCATTTTTGTGAGGAAAAGGTACCCCACTTCCTATATACTATCCCTTTTAGCTGGTAGCCAGATGTTCTGATGACCAGCAGGTGCTTCATTTGTCATAAATATTATCCATTAATACTAAGACTACCCCTGTGATAAATGAAGTACTAGTGCAACACTCAATCAAGCTACCTTGCATGGAGTACCTCTGGTCCCATTCCCTTTATCACCATTGCTCTTTGCTATAGGGTTTCTACACTATTGAATGGCTTGTATTGAAATAAAATGTATAGATATAATTGTAATTGCACAAATGTTATGCCGGAAAATAAAAGGCTTGTTATAATAACTAAGGTTTCCGCTTCTTGGTGTCGTATTGACGATTTGTTGTTCCAAAGGGACATGGAACCCTCTTGGAAGGGTGTGGATCAAACCTGTCCCAAACAGGTTCAAGTTCAAGTGGCTTCCAGCGATTGTAAAGCAATGAAAAAATTGCTAAAAGCGCAAGGGTCATGCTTTCGCGTGACGACTATCCATCCCTTCCCCTCCAGAAGACTCTATTGAAGCTCTTCCCCCGGCCTTCGATAAAATATGAAAGGGGTATCGCTTATCACTGATCTTATTACATTGTAAGCACTTCTATATATACCAAGTCTTGAAAGAGCTCAATGTTTAGCTGCCATATCGTACCTACTCAAGGTAATTTAGCGTGTAGAATACAGTGTTGTTGTTCGTGACTTAGCCTGCTCTTTGTTAGCCTCCCGGGTAAGCTTCAGTAGAGGACGATAATAAAATAACACGCCCAAGCAGGGTCGAAGGAGGGGGCAAGATTAATGTCTTTTGCTGCCAATAAGGACACTCAAAGCATAAAGGGAGGGTGATAAGGGCTTGCACTATTCTTCAACGAACAAATCTTCTTTACCACATCTATTCAGGGTGATTAAATATGAATCAATGCTTGGTCGTTCAGTGACCCTTTACAATAGCGTGACTGACTCAATATCGTTCATTGTTGTGAGCAGTGTAAAACTAATAATGATTTCAAGTGTAAGTAGTTTAACACCTTTCACATTGAAGTGTTTTTATATCTTTATTAATTTAACTGGTATAACCGAATAGTTTACAATCGAGAAATGGAGGGTTATTGTTTCTCTAAACAGCATTCTTATCATACCCATATATTTGATTTCGTTATTTAATCCTTTGTTAAAGTATCAGATATCAATTATTTCCAAAGTTTATCATTGGTTAAAAATATGTTATTGAATTGCTGCTAGATTAAAGGGACTTGTGTATTATAATTGGACAAGTTGCCATGACAATGTATGCTACTTCCTTAACTGACTGACGGCCGGGTCGTTGACACCTCAGGTTGTAGGCTAGCACCTCCAGTCCTTGCAATGGCGCGCGGAAAACAAAATCAGCGAGTCAACGAAGTTCAGTGTATTCAAATCTCCAGCCCTTCTTTTCTAGCTTGCTACAGGAATCACTTGATTGTATGCTTGGCTTCTATGCTTTGTTATGCCAATACCTTGACAGGGGAATTCGTGTTCGATGACCACGAAGCCATAGAGACTAATGTGGATGTTCGGTAAGAATATAGGTGTAGTATATATGTGAAGTGTTAGTTTATGTTACTGGGAAAACCAAGACAGGATTTAAGTTCAGTTGCGCGTCTTCAAACAGCCAGGCCATTCTGACAGCATCTTAACCTTTATTAGCAATTCAAAAACAGGTTTTGATCTGTTCTACGGTAATTGAATTTTCTGTCGTACACGAAGCACTCACAATCGCTATTTGAAAAACCGAAAATTGTGATATTTTTTAATGTGATATCTGTCCAAACTACAAGTAAAATAAATCTTAGTGTAAAACGCCTGAAAATTTTTGCATATTAAATGAAGTGTACAAAAACCTTGAAATGAATTCATTCATGATCACCTCCTGAATTATTTAAAATCTGCACTGCAAACCTAACCCAAGCCAGATGTACAAACCTACGTTAATAATTCGACACTTAATTTCTCTCTAAGAACTATAGAAAAAGGAGATGCCAGGCTGAAAGTAGAATCTCATGAAGTGTTTCGCTTATGATTGCCTGGTAACATATCCCCTAACTTTTGGTTGAAATGTTTTGGTTCGAATTGAGTTTAACAATACCTTTAAGCCATTCAATAAAATAGTCAAAACAAAGTATTATAATAAAGCGTTTTGGCTATGACTTCTAAATACAGCTAATAACTTCTCTATGGGGAACAGTTTTCTAGCTCTTTTTCCGCGAAAAAGCGCCAATTTTCTAAAAGCTGTTGTTGTTTATATAAGATATTATAAGATGTGCTTTATATACCTTGCCCAATGTTTGGTTTTGTTTGATACCGAGAACTTAGTTATTTTATTGACAAAACCGGGGTACTGAATTCAGTTTTTTCCAGTCTGACAGGCTAATCGTTTTTAAAGAATTCAGTAGCTAAACATTCGATGTCAGCGTTCGACAGATTGACAATTAAGCTTTCAAGCAAGATCCTATCTGAACACTCCGGAAATCATATGAAAACATTCTGCCATGAGACTAGTCATTGGATAGATCTAAATAACTTAAAGCTAAGTAATTTGGGTTTTCACTCACACTAGCTGTATATATTGCTAAACGAAATCAAAACTTATTGCGGCAAAGCAGTTGTAGTCTGCGTCTGCAAACAAACATCTGAGTAAAACACCGAACATCGCATTTTCCTTAGAAAAATAAGAGAGAATTCTTAATGATGTTTGCGTGTATGTCGATTGTTTACAGCCAAAAAAGAAAAAGAAAAAGAAAAGAGAAAACAAAATAAAAAAGTAAAAGGTAAAACAAAGAAAATCTCTATGCAGAAGTCCCATGGGCGGAAGGAATGATAGAGAATGAGTTAGAGTGAAAAAGAAAACAAAACGAGAAAAGAAACAAAGAAACAATGAAACAATGAATTTAATTCTCAAGTGTCCGAATTTTTTAGTTTTTAGATAGTTTTAGTTTAATTTAAAAAAATGAAACAATGAAACAATGAAACAATGAAACAATGAAAGAAACAAAGAAACAAAGGCAATATCTAAAAGTCCTATGGAATGAGGGATAGAGAGAGTACGAGCCAGCGTTAGTAAGTGAAGAGACTGATATCTTTATTCTTCTTCCAGGCCAGCCACACCGCTTTGGTCGATATTCTACAATGATTTCTGGGGAGAACCAATGGACAGCAATACATCCCACAAGTCTTATCGGCCTCTCACTATCTTGACCTTTCGATGGAACTATGCCATTGGAGGACTGGACCCTACTGGTTATCACCTTATAAATATTTTCCTTCATGGACTTGTTTCGTCACTTTTTTTAATATCATGTGACGTAATATTCCATGGCATGACGTCGTGCCATTCTAGAAATCTATTGGCTAGTTTATTGTTCGCGGCTCATCCAATCCACACTGAAGCTGTATCGAACGTCGTGGGACGAGCAGACTTGCTTTGTGCTCTTTTCTTTTTACTCTCATTTCTTTCCTACTCAAAGTGTGTTTCGTTGAAAACTTTATCAAAAGCTCATCGATCTCCTCCATGTGGGACCTTAACAAGGCCTATAAGCCATTCACGGACTTGGTTGTTTGCTAGTGTGGTCTTTTGTATTTTATCACTACTTTCCAAAGAACAAGGTTTAACAGTGTTAGCTTTGTGTATGGTTTACGATCTACTTTACATTTCGAGCATTGACTTGAAAGATATTTTACTCGTTTTGCGAAATTCTATCGTAGTGTTTAAAAGGTAAGTTTATGATTTCAACAACACGATTTCATTTGTGATCTTACTAAACTCAATAGAGACAATACGCTCACTTCCATTTTTGTGGCTACTCGCCTAGGCGAGAGCCACTATGTCATCGTGTAGTGTAAGTCCGTGCGTAACTCCACAGGAAACCCAAAAGTATTCCATGTTTATAAACTTCGGAACCAATCAGCAATCAGTATATTACTCTTATCAATTATAAACTTCGGAACCAATGAAAACTGAAAGAAAGAATTATCGGTTTCACTTCGTAACACCGATTCGTTACCGGCACCAAACGAGAGGCAAACGATCGCTACCTCATGGTCACTGTTGGACGACGACGCGACAAAGTTTGCAAGTGAATGTATTAAGTGTTGTTTTATTTCATAAAAATTTTCTCTATTCTTCATCACAACTTTCGTTTGTCTTAATTGAAAACGGTCAAATGAAAGTACAATACAATACAATACAATACTTTATTGACAACTCCCCATAGGGGTTTTTCAATGACAATGATAGATAAATTTAAGTAAACTAAATACAGAAAGGTCCTGTAGGTTTATTCAATTTTTCCGCGGATATTTACGCCGTAATTATAATCACCTTTTCAATAGTAAACTTTCGAGACATCAAAATGCTGCCGGATTTCAAACAATTTGCTTTATTTCTAAGTTTCAAAACATCGTTAAAGTAATACAGTAGTGAGTAGCCAATCATAGAGTACCTATTTTTCTATTTGTGGCATATATGAGTACGTCTCATACGCAAGCTAAAGCGTCATAAAATATATGTGTACAAACTTGTTACTGAGTGCAAGCACTGGAAAATCCATGCGAACTCACACATCTAAGCAGTCGAGTGGTTGATTTGACTTTCTTCAATTATGCATGTTCACAAAAACAAACATTGACCTCGAACCTCTAAATACTCTACAACCTTTCAAATGGTCATGATCCAATATTCTTTTAGATAATATATTATAGCTCAGGTAATAATTTTCTTTTTCATTTCTTCGTCATTTTGATTTTGATTGACGGAAGTGAAATCAATGAATAAATTGCAGCAGACTGTTTGGCTGTCTGAGTTCACATGATTTTGAAAATTGCAGTAAATTTGCGCAGACTGACTCGTGGATTTGTTGCACTTCCAACTGCATACATTCTTTCTCTTTTGTACATGAAAGGAAAGGGGAGCCTCTCACGTACGCACAGTTTGACGCGCGTCACGTGACGTGACATGCTATTTTTAGAATTCCTTTGCGACCACCTGACACAACCGTACACTGAACCTTTAGAAACACAGGCAGGCTCTCATTATGGTCAAAGCTCTACAAGCGCGCACTGAACTGATTGGAAGTATCCTGAAAGCTCCTGGAACGAGTGGTTAAAAAAGGACAACATAGCACAACAATGGTATTTCGTTAAACTTCAAGAATCTGTAATTCTATCTGGCCTAATGTAAAGAGCATAGAGACTTTTGTATGATGCGCTTTGAAGAACCATTTATTATTATTATTATTAACACTGACAGCATGAAAACATCACGTATTACAATTGCATGTAGTTACTTTGTTTGTGAATAACTCTTATGCTTACATTTGTTTATTTTCTAGTTTTAAGGTGTGGCCAAAATGGGTACGAAGGCTAGTCGAGAGAATGCTACTGCTCATGCTCAGCTGTGTAATACTGCTGTATTTAAGAATTGTGGTTATTGGTAATGGTATACCTAAGACATTTGTGGAGTCTGATAATCCTACACACTTTCACCCTGACCCATGGACTCGATTTAGAACCTACACGTACATTGGCTTTTTGAACGCCTGGTTGTTATTTTGCCCTAATATTCTGTGCTATGACTGGTCAATGGATAGCATTGCCAGAATAGAATCTTGGTTAGATCACCGTAACGTTGCATCGATGTGTTTCGTGACGTTTGTCGTTGTCATGATATGGAAAGGTACGTTACATATGTAATGCAATCTTCTACATAGATTGGTTTATTTACACCTCTGGAGCTCTACAATATCACTCAGCACATGGTGCAAAATTGAGTGATATACAATGAACAGTTCTGTTCGTATTATTATCCTTAAAGACAACGGTGTTCTTCATCGTTTCAACGCATCGCAATTTTGTTTTCAATGCATGTTTCGACTTGAAAGCTACGCTCAATCTCGCACCCAGAGCCTGCGTTCCTCTTGGTCAGCGACCGAGAAACGAGAGGCTCTGGCCAACACAAATTTTTAGTCCGCTATTTGCGGACTTGGCTTAACTGCGCATGTCAAGCTCAATCTGTGACAGAAAATTGCTGATCGAGAGCTTATTTTTATGCACCGTATTTAGAAATATACTCAGAGGTAAAGAATGATATTTATGTGAGTCATTTGTGTGATTTATTTCACGTTTTGAAGCCTGTCAAGTGAATTTGAATCGATAGTCCAACGGCTCTCTTCGAAGCACGACCTTCAACGACCAACGGGCCACAAATCTCCTATTAAAACTGCACTAAATCTTATCGCTTGCTCACATCCTCTCGACATGAAGTAGTCTGACAATCTTTTTATATTCTAACAATGGTTCAGGCTACCCTGAACAATTTTACTTATCGAAAATCGATCTGGAAGTAATAATTTAGGATAACTCCGGGAAATCTCGATTCTCAAAATATGCGAAGAATGTAAAATTCAAACGCTCCTTCTATTTTTCTGTCAACCAATCAGAGTGCTCCAAATAACTGTATTGGCCAGAGCCTAGCCTCGTTTCTTGGTCGCTGACCAAGAGGAACGCAGGCTCTGGGTACGAGATCGCTCTGCTCGGATTACGTACGCGCATGATCAATTAATAATTGTTTCACGGCGGAGTGGGAAAGTGGGACCTTGCTCTCGGCATGATCATAAGCATGTATACGCAACGTGCTTTTATCTCATTAAGTAATATTAGTGAAGAAATGAGATCGTAGACTAGAAAGAATGACCGATTTACTGCTTGAAAAGTTCAGTCGCTGGGTTTTCTCTCCTAACGCTGCATCTTTCACACACCTTTCATCATCTCCACACACTTTTCACCTTTCTTGTTATATATTTTTCGTTTAAAAGCTCTTAGATTGTACACGTGTAGTGCCACGCCCACTGCAACACACGAGGTTGAGGTAAATGGAAGCGCACAAACAAAAGACTTCAACAAAAACCACGTCAGGGAAAACAATCTGAAATCAATCAAACACCATCCTCAACGTCAGGTATGGGTTCGCCATTACATAATCGATGCGTCTATGCATGGTTTTGATCATTAAAACACAATAGGCGTTGCGCTTTTCTTAGATGTAACTTTTCCTAACTGTTGTCTGCAACGTCGCTGTGCGTAACGCAGAGTTGTACCTTAATTGGTCTACCGTCATGCATTGCGCGCGACCAAGCTCAAATCTGCACATATCAGTTTCTTCAACGTGTTCAGCTTCTGCAGTAGTGTACTACTTGTGTTGCGTGATATGTTTTAAGAAAATTTGCATCGCGTATTCAGTATTCTCAATCTGCAGGGTTTTATACCTTGTTGCTATAGTTACATATGGACATGTGTACCTATCACATTCAACTCTCCCGTAAGCCACCCCTTGGTCTCTTGTTGTCCTGTTACGAGAAATGGATCATTTCTATTGCAATTGCTGTCATACTTGTTACCAATGGGGCTGATCATTGTTTATGGCATGCCGTTTGTTTCAAAATACTTCTGTCACAGAATATAAAACTTGTTGTCATTTAAATAAAACTTCTTTGCAGAAACATAAAAAGTTTTATATTTTCTAAAACAGCCGGTTTTATATATGAAAAGAAGTTTTACATTTTTGGAAACAAGTTTTATATGTATTAAAAGAAGTTTTATATTTTCGGAAACAAGTTTTATAAATGACAAGTTTTATATTTTCGGAAACAAGTTTTATAAATGACAACAAGTTTTACGTTTCTGCAAAGAAGCCTGTTCACAGGCTAAGGTTTTATTTAAATGACAACAAGTTTTACATTCTGTGACAGAAGTACTAAAACAAACGGCATGCCATAATTGTTAGTCATTAATTTATTTTTCAGTCGATTCAGCTGTCTCCTAATATACTGCTTGGTCGGTCTACACTGCAGGCTGTCGCCATGGTAATCATTCCGTTCATGCCTGCTTCAAACCTGTTTTTTCCTGTTGGTTTTGTGATTGCAGAGCGTATCTTGTACATTCCCAGTATGGGTTTCTGTATTCTAGCAGCTATTGGTATACATTCCGTGTTTGAAGCAACACAACAGAACTCAACAGAATCAAATGAGGTACGATTGAGGAAAGTTCTTTCCAAGTTGAGTCAGTGCCGTATATGGTTCGATTGACTACATCTTGGAAAGGAAAAGACTAGTGAAAAGTTAGTAGAATGCAAGAAGTAATTTTATGTTTTCCCTTTTCAGGAGGACCACAATAAGGAAGAACAAAGTAACAGCTTGTTTCCATCACTACATCTATCTGTCAAAGGCCGTGCGGTGTTTTACTGCTTGTTAGCCTTGTTGGCGGTAAAAACTATTGATCGTAACGCTGAATGGCAAAATAATGGCACTCTAGCATATGCTGGTATTACACATAATCCTGCTAACGCTAAGATCCACTTATGTATGGGAAATTATCTAGCAAAGAAGGTAGGAATACAATGGGTCAAACACTTAACGTGGTCACATCCTGACTAGTGGTGTTCTATATGTTTTGTCCGTCACGAAATTCCCTCGATAGTCTCCTAAATGAAGTCTAAATTACCGGTCTATTTCTAGCTGTCATTAGTATACAACTAGCATTATAACCGAACCGTTGTGTCATTGCCATGCAATCACTGTGTGTTCTTTCTGTGTTGCAGGGATACCGTTCATGTGAGACACATTATCGTGAAGCCTTACGACTTCGACCTCACTACACGTTGGCCTGGGTAAACCTGGGACTCGTCCTTATTAACACGAGTTAGTACTGTCAGACTGCTTTCTACCTAATCCACTCGATCGAAAATACATTTACTAAACTGTTCATAAATTAGCGCTAGGCGGGGTAGGGTCCGTTCACCCCAATGCGTTCTCCTGGGGTATATTTTCGTCTAAAAACGCCTACATTCTGGGGTTTTGGGCCTGCGTTCATATGTGCCTTTTCATCGTCAACGATTCATTAATTAATTTGTAAGTTCTCTTGAAAGTGAAGACATTTGAAAACGGAACCCGTCAGCCAGCCCTACGTTTTTTATTGTCCGTCAGCCAGTCCTACGTTTTTTATTGTCCGTCAGCCAGTCCTACGTTTTTTATTGTCCGTCAGCCAGTCCTACGTTTTTTATTGTCGGCACATAAAACGGACGCTTTTGAAAACATGACGCAAATATAAGAGCGTTTTATCGTAGCTTTCCAGTAAAATTTAGCGTTTAGCGTGAAATGCCTTCGATTCAGTTCAAAAGTTTCAAAACCGTTTAATGTATAACGAGTACTAAACTATTTTGAATGCTTTCACAGACCGAGCACAAGAAGCAGAGAAATGCTATCTGAAAGCGTTATCCATAAACCCTGACAGTGCTAATGCCAACACCAATATGGCTAACCTACTACGCATTACACAGCGCTATCATGAAGCAGAATACCGGTATAAAAAGGCCTTACGTTTACGTCCCGATGACCCATCGCTGTACCATAATCTTGGTTCTGTATTGGAAGTGCTTGGAAAACCGAAGGTAAGCAAGGCGCGCAGCTGTAACGTTGCGAACAACACAAGATATGGTTTACAATACAAGATATGGTTTTTGGAAGTATTTGAAGTGTTTCCAACAAATTAACAGAGAGCAAACCACCTTGAGGTGCGACGATGTAATTTTTGCTTACAAAATGGAATAACTGTTCTGGTTCTGTTCTAGACACACAGAACTACTAGGTATGGTGCGCAACGTTGCAAGAAAATTGACATGCGTTTCCATGGAGACCTTTATCAACCAACTCTTAGCCAATAGTTACATGCAAGGATGTGACAATGGGATCACTGAAACGAAAATAAGACGTGTCTTATCTTAGATGCGACATAATAAGATAAATTATAAAATATTTCAGATATAACGCGCGCGCTGATTGGCTGGCTACCATGTTTATATCAGAGGACAGAGACATGGCTCGCTCAAAAAACGTCGAAAATATTTTATAAAAGCAATATAAAACGATCGCTTATGTCTCTGTACTGTGATATAAACACGATGGAAGATGTAGAGCAATCGAAAAGCAAGAGAAACACTCAGCTACGCCACGCTTCCTAAGCTTGCTTTTCTCTTGCTCTACATCTTCCATCGTGTTTATATCACAGTACAGAGACATGCGCGCGCGTTTTATATTGCTTAAACGCAAACCTTTTCGTGTAAACGACACTTTTAGGGCTCTGCGTTCACATGAGAGAGAGAGCCCCTATGTACAAAACAAAAGTGTTATCCCTACTACACATAGGGGCACCCTCTTTCATGCCAACGGGCCCTTAGTCTAAGGGCCTGCATACATGGAGATAGGGTCACCCCGGGGGTAAGGCTAGCGTCATGGCTCGGTCACTAAGCTTTGTAAACAACAAAATGGCGGGAAAGCGTTCTCTTTTTTTTCACAACTTTATTGGACAAACCATAACTAAAATACAAAAATTAGAGAAAGTAGAAACAACAAAACCAAGGCACTGTCCAAGAGGTGGGTACAAACGGGACACGAAGTCCCATGCGAGGTACCCGCCTTGACTAAAGTAACTACAATCAGTTTTTCTCTCGTTAGCATCCTTGGCTGCGCTTTTTCAGTGCTGTGGCCTATTATTATCGATGCTAATAGCTCAAAGACATTATCAAGGCCGTCAATTGATGTAATTCGAGATAGCCCTCCCCCTAGGGTCACCCTACCTTGAGCGTTTACATGGCTTAAGTAAACAAAAAGCTGGCCCTCCAAGGAGGGTAACCCTACCCCTAGGGTGACCCTACCTGACATGTAAACACAACCTCGAAAAACAATAGAGGAGGGTGACCCTACTAGTAGGGTGACTCTATCTCCATGTAAACAGGCCCTCAGACACAGTTTAGCGAAGAACAGCGTTCTGCGCTGTTCTTATTTTGTTCGCATCCTAGGACATAATTAAAGAGACGTGTACACCACGTCTAAGTTACGACACGTCTTATTCTCGCTAGTATAAATGGCCATATTGACGTCCCTGCTGTAACTCTTGAACTTTCCCAGTTTTTTGTCATTCATTCATTTACTAAAGATGTACTTTTTATTGTCAGGAAGCGACAAAGAACTACTTACAGAGCATTGCCTTACTGCCATCCAATGCAAAAGCCTACTTTGCGGTTGCTAGAATACTGCTTGAACCAATGAACGATGAGCTTGCGGACAAGGATTCAGTGAACGCCCTAGCAACGGTAAGAACTGTGCCAAAGCTGTATCAACTCGATATCAGTTTTTGTCTTCAGATTGCGCTAAATTACCAAAAACAGGAATACATATTAATTGTTGAATTCTGCTCAATGGTCAAATGTGCAGGTATAGCTGTAAAAGTTTGAAGATAAAGGCGCTGTTACATGGTCCAATTCAGTTTTCTGCAGCTAGTCTGGCAATGCGAAACATTGTATAGGTTAAGGTCCGGTAATACGAGCAACAAAATCGTGCAACTTGTCGAGCGCGTCATGTTGGCACCAAAAATTAATCAGCCAATCAGCATCGCGATGTACACGGACGGACGTATGTATGTACGGACGGACGCGTATGTATGTACGACCTACGGATGGACGTACAGCCGTTGGGCTTCCTGTGTGTCCATGAAAAATCAACTGGATGGGTTACCATTTTTTCTTAGGTATGGTGCTAAGTACTGAAAAAACAGTGCTGAGCTTCAGTTTCAGTTTTAGCCGTACTACTTCTTACGTACTGAGCTGTAGCACCATAATTAATTAAGCAAAATCAAATGAACTATCATTCTTTGTTTAAGCTTCAATATTTCATAAAATAAATAGCTTCAATGACAAAAGAGCAAGTCATCGCGTTTCACTGGCCGAGTTTGTCCGGCATAACTGCCCTCCTATTTCTTCGGGATTTGGCCGAAGTTTAGTGAAGTAAACACTGAATAAAAATGCCAACGGGTCCTGAACTGAAAGCCTTGAGAAGCGGGAAAATGTTGGCTCGTGATTGGTCGAAGAGCGATATCTTCACATGTGAAGATATCATTGATATCACGACTGGCCACTGGAAGCAGTGTTGATATGGATTTTACGATGTTGCTATCCGCCAGTATACTATGCACTGGTTGTCATATGATAAAAATTGTTATATCATTTCAACACTATTGCGTGGTATCGGGAGATACTCATACAGCTTTTCTTGTCCTACAGGCAGAAGAATATCTAATAATGGGCCTACGTCACGATAAAACTGATGTACAAGCGAGATTATTGTTTGCTAAAGTGCTTTTGAAACGAGTAAGCAAAACTGAGTTGATTAGTTGTAAAAATATATTGTTCGTTTCTCAGAAAAAACACAATGCAGAAAAACACAATGGTGTTTGAGAGCAGATTTCACAGTGTTAAACCTACGATATGGTCATAGCTATATGCCAAAAATAATGAAAGAGGCTCTAATAGGGGAAGCGGCTCTGTTCAGGAGACCATAAAAGTCTATGACTCGACACGAGTACTCGGCACCGTCGGCAGCCAAAATTGACGTACGTTACCCCACATTTGAGATATTTCTAGAACTTGATGATAAAATAACCGTCATATAACGTGCGCTCTCACTGGCCGAAGGACGCGTATATACTATGAACTCTAAATATGCACACAGCACGAAGCGCGCGTTTTCTATTTCTTCAGTGGAACTACTGGCTAATTCAGCTCGTGCGGGAAGACAGAGAATGGTAAAATTCTCTCAGCGTGCGCAAGCGGCCCACCACCTCACGTAATGCCCGTCTTCGTCTTTCATCTTACCGATTCCCACTTTACCAAGTCCCTTTGTTGTTTACAATTATCTGTCGGGTAAAGTTGAAAAATCCTCGTCAAATGGGGCAAGTGAACGAGCGAGTGCAACGAAATTAACACTTCACCACGTCTGAACTCTTATTGACAATGGTCTTTAACCAATCAGATAACGAGTGCTGTAAAATCACATTTTCGATTCATATGCACGATATTCCCTGGGCTCTAATAAGGGCGTGGTCTAGGGCGCAAATTCTGCTCTTTTTTAATAGAATCAATCTTGTTCCTTAGGTAAGGGTGTAACTTTTTTTGAGCTTTTTGAAATCCCACGAGTTCAAATTTATTCCAAAATTGCAGGAGAAAGCCATATGATTTCCTATTAATAATATACATGAAAACATTTAGAAACAAATGAGTTTTTATCTGCAAATAAGCGAACATTTTTGAATAAAACCTGAGCGTGCGCTCGATGACGTGTGATGGCGTCAGTAGCGCGCCCACATTTCAGGTAAAGTTTCATTCAAAAACACATCTTCAACTTTTTCGCCTTTTGTCCCATCAAAATCGTTCCTTTGTGATTAGAATATGAACAGTTTCGATGCTAGATAATGTGAACAAGAGCAGAACTAAGAAAATTTTGATTTAGTCGCTGTTTTTGAAAACTCAAATTTGCGCTAAATTTCCTTTATCGATTCTTTATCTGCAATGAATTTCCCTTTTTCTGCACGAAATTTCCTTGAAACAGCACTGCTCTTAGCCAATCGGCATCGAGAAATGTTTTCATGTATATTATTATGAGAAAACCACACTTTTGGTCTGAAATAGGGCAGGAAAAAGTCACATTTTCTGGCGTTTAAACCCAACCCAAATTTTTGAGAAGTATCCCCCTGACAGTAGCATTTATGAATTTTTCCCCGACAATGACTTCACATCCTAAGATACCCAAGGCAGGAGCAATGGTCAAGGATAAGATCTAGACCATCTATATTGATTGACTGATACTTGTTTGTAGGGTGAAATAGTAGCTGCAAAGAATGAGTTGTTCTATGTACTACAGCATGATAAATACAATGTCGAGGCAGAATACTTGGTTGGAAAGTCCATAGAGATTGAAGGAAAGTTACAAGATGCTAAAAAGTTGTTTAAATTAATTCTTCAACAGCAGCCCAATCACACCAAGGCAAAAGAGGCTTTGGAAAAACTCAACATTAAAATAAGGAATGAGTTTCATGGAAACATGGGGGTAGGGAGGGTAAACTAAGATACTACAGATTAAAGTCCCTATGACCACATATTTTTTCCTTTTCAAACTCAGTTCTTTTCTGGGAATATAGTTGAGGTCTTTTTGTCTTACTTTTGAACACTCCAAATTTTTCGAGATATTAAGGTTTCAAATTTCAAAATGCAAATTTGATGACGTCAGGGGAGTCATCATTTATTATACAAAACCAAGATGACTTGAAATACTCTCATTTTTTCATTTGGAATTTATTTCCGTTGGTAAAGCCTGTGTTTGAGTAAAAAATCTGGTTGTGGAATTCAAGACCTCTTTTAGTAAAATCTATGAGAAGCTGGTGATGATGACTCCCCTGACGTCATCACATTTGCATTTTGAAATTTGAAACTTTTATATCTCCGAAAATATGGAGTATTCCAAAATGGGATAAAAAGATCTTAACTATATTCCCAGAAAAGAAATGAGTTTGAAAATAAAAAAATATGCGTCATAGGGACTTTAAGATGGATTTGACACTACAAATGTTCAAATAAGTGTAAAGACAATGCAAACCTGCTTGCAACATTTTTAATTGTTCAAACTTGATAAGATATTTCAAAAAAGTTCAAAACCAAAAAGAGAAAAACCAACCAAACACGCACCACAGAATGTGTCAGCATTGCCGTCTGAACTCTTGACAATGGTTCTCATTTCATGGCAGCCATGTTTGTGGGCAAGTACAATAGAAAGTTTTTGAATTAGAAAATATTTCATTTCTCTTGGGGAAAAAGGGTTTATCATTTTGACCACAAACATGGCTGCCATGAAATCCCTCTATTTGATCAAAACATTTAAAAGCAATTAATTTTGGTACAGTGATCACACTTGAGGAGGCTGGCTTTCCATAAATGACCATAGACCAGAACATATTTCAGATCTCTTGGTCATCAAAAAACTCATTTTGATGTGATATACAATAATATTATGTTATTAGAATGATCGCACTTCACCTGTGAAAAAGTACAAAATCTACTTTATACTAAAGGGTTATTAACTGAGCGCAAGGTCTGTATGGGAAAATATCAGACCAAGGTCTTGACAGTACGGACCTAGTGCAGCGAGGTCTCAGTGACAGTACGGATCGAGCCACGGTAAAAATCTATGCTGATGAAATGAGTTTAAACGCACCAGGACCAGCATAGCTGCTGGCATCATGTCAGTGCAACTACCAGTCGTCCTTGAAGGAATAAAAGTCAGTAAGAGTTTGTAACTTAATTCTGGTAGTTGTATTGTGATTTACCACCATTTTAATAACATACTGTGTCAGACAAAAGTGTGGGAATAGAACAGTAGGCTATGGGGAATCTATCTCAGCTCAGACACTCAAATAGGCAAAGTTTTGCAACATCAGTGGTGAAAAACTCTGCTTATTTGAGGAACTGCTTGAAAGCTTTGTTTGATTTGTGGTTGCCAAAGATATTACAGCCTTTCACCAAATCACGGAGAGACATTAGAGACATTAGACATTAGAGACTCTGATTTTGAAGTTCCAGAGGAGACCATCTATACACAAGCAAACATCTCACACATCACAGATAAATATTTTATTGCAAAAATAGACCTAAAAGTACAAATTGAAGTACCTTTGAGGCAATAAACAATGGATTACCTAGTCTTTAAGACCAAAAGACCTCTAATAAGAGGTAGCAATATCTTACAATGAATGATTTGCATCAAATTGTATAGAAATATACAAAAATATTGTTTGAAATTTCAAAATATTTCTTCTACCTAAATATACAGAGCCAAATACCTTGGATAATACCTAACTATCAATATTGATGATTTTGTTTGTTCTTCTCACATGTGTAGTAGTTCATTGACTTTGTGCAAACAAGGTTGTAAATGGTTGTTAACAACACAAGCCTCTTGTAATCTGGAAAACAAAATTCAAGTTTCAAATAAGACTACATGATTTAGACTCTTTAAAAGATGTGAAAACTCTGGGCTACTTTCAAGTCCACCTGAATGTCATTAAGCCTAATACAGTCTTGGAAAGACCACTCTCATAAGCAACCATCTCCTGTACGTGATCACCCTTTCAATTTCCCATTTTGTTCCTATCAGTATGAACTCTATAATAAATCTCTTCTCGTAAGTGACCGCTCTTGTAAGCAACTGAGATCACCTTTGAGGTTCAAGATTTGGAACTTTTCATGTGTTTCCTCTCTTGTAAGCAACCACCCCCACAGTTAGCTGAATAATGATGACAGATCCTTACAATAAATACAACTGTTAAAAGTTTTTCTGAAAGATAACATGAATTGTGTAGATGTATCCATTTCTGGTTAAACTTTTCAACTATAGCAAACAGTACAACAGTACTATATATCCATCACTTCTGAGAAGTAATCAAGTTTCTTTACTTGTTTCTGAAGTCAAGGTATTGATGTTTTTTTGTCTCAACAAAACAAATGCATTCTCCATCGACATGTATCTGGATGTTACATATTATTGTGGTTTGGGCTTCCTGTGTTGGGTTCTGGTTAGCGATCATTTCTCATAAGTGACCACTTTCATCTATCCCAATGGTGGTTGCTTACAAGAGAGTCAACTGTACATGTACAATACAGTCTACAAACTGGGCTTAACTTTAGGTATAGTCAAGGTTGGAAGGGAGAGTCTGAAACAAGGGTGGCTAATTATGACCAAAATGGGGGCAGTGTCTCAATAGGTTTTGCACCCCGTTGAAGGTCAGTGTATATTTCATTGTCTTTGAAGCAGACACCAAGGGGCTCTGTATTTACTTGTTGAAGTGACATGGCACTTATTGCTTTTGGGGATTTCAGAAGCATCGCCTACTCCCTCACAGTGTTATTTAAAAATCATAATTGAGATGTAATTCTCAAACTCATGAATAATTAATGACCTTTAAAGCCAACCAGATTGTCTTAAGGTGCTGTTACATGCTGAAACTTTTATCTGAAACTTGTGTCAATTGCCAATGTGAGACGAATTTCACAAGGGGTGTTACGCACTGAAATTTCTTCCTGAAACTTGTTCAAGTTGCTGTTGTAGAAAGCAGTCCTAATTTTTGTGAAACTGTGTCATGAAACCAATCTGGGAAAAGGCTCAGCTAAATGACCATGTTACACGGTGCAATGTGTTGTGAAACTTGTCTCGCAACGGCGATTGAGGCAAGTTTCACTGGAAAGTATCAGCGTGTAACAGTACCTTTATTTGATCATGTGTATGGATTTGAAAACCCAGTGAAGCACATGTAGTATTTCAAACATTTTCCTATCCCATGTGATGGAATGTGTTCTTAATCTGAATGCCTACAGCTCTCTACTCATTACTCTCCCTACAATTACCTTAAAATACTAATTTTAGTGACCCTAAGAATAATTTACTCTGAGAAATTTTCTCCCCAGCCCTGAAATAACATATTAAGTAGCAAATTTTGGTGAAAAAAAATCTTGCTGTAAATGACTGAGATATTTCAACCAGAGACCTTCTGCACACCTAATCCCACCTTTAGCCTCTATACTGTCAGAGTCATTACCGATAAAAAACTTTCATTTTATCTGTTATGACAAAGTCTATTAACATTACTGTGAATAGAATTGAAAAGCAATTGTTTAGGATTTCCCTCTGGGAATTCATTTGAGAACTAATTCATTATATGATAATTTATTTGGTTGTCTCTAGCTTCGTTTTTTTTAATGAAAAGTTGACAGACGTTTGAGCCCAAATAATATAATTCATTATATCATTGGTCATTAATATTCACTCATTAGAGAAGCCATTTGAAACTCGTGTTCTCGTGTTTCATCGGGGATTTTAAACACTTGAAAACAATAAAAGCACAAGGCCATATGGCTATAGGCCTTGTGCTTTCAAACATTTTCTTGTGTTTGAAATCACGATTAAACACTAGCACTCATGTTTCAAATATTACTTTAATATGTTAAGCAAATGTTAACAACAAAATAAATCAAATATTCAAACTTCTTATTTTCACAAAATTTCACTGTAGAGCTGAACCATACTTGTATCTTTTTATCCAAGATAATAGTCTGATAGTGGTTTGATTAAGCACTGTATTATGTGAATAAACATGGGTAGCCTGTAATAATATTGGCCTCAGGATAAATGAGTAAATACAGTATAGGGGTGTTCACTTCAGATTTTTAGCTTAATACACAAGGAAAGACCTGTCCAGCTTTTATTGGGACTTAAAGACCTGTCCATTATGGAGATATAGTAGAGTCTGTAAGGAGAGATTCTAACAAGTCTTGTTAGGATGAGATTTGCAGTCTTAGTTCTTAATACTGTATTCTATGTTACAATCATGTACCCTCAACACTCTGGATATTCTTTCAAGCATCCATGATAGACAGTGGACTAAAACTTACTTTGTCTCAAGTTGTTGATATTCTTTAACAGTAAATGATCCTTGATTTAGAGCTTTATGGAACTGAACAGCTAGTGTTCTAAAACAGCTTGTCTTGCAGGAATTGTGTGATGGACTATCCCATGTTGGTAGGTCATTTATGTAGTTCCAAGCCATGAGAACATAATCTAAAGCAGTCTTCCATAGACTATTATCTAGCAATTCTTTACCTTGACCAATACATTCTTTCTGTTGATGGAAATGATGTAATCAACTATTAAACAGGTTTTCCAAAAACATTTGTAAGTGGTAAACAGCCCTCAGGGCCAATGCTTCATTACAAAAGTTTTTATTTCAGATCTGTTTTCTTTTTGGCCAATTTTTTGGCTTTTCCTGTCAACTTTCAACTGGCAAAAACTTCAAAGTAACCAGTAACATTGCTGATTTCTGGAGCTTTGTGATAGCCCTGTTAAACCTACAAGAATAGAGAAGGAAGAGTTGGGTGATATGATATATATATGTTATATCAACAAGCACTGAGTTTATGATTCAGCAGACCTGTACATTATGATCACACACTAGAATCACATTTTACCAGACAGTATTGCCTTCCAATAAAACTTATTGCTCTAGTTTGTTGGAAAAAATATTACTCAAGAGTTATTACTTCATACACAGAAGAATGAATCTCGGGTAGCAAAAGACTGTCAAAGGATTAATTGTGGCGAGGGAAATTTATTGGATCGAGACTAAAGACGTCTGCAGGAGGCTACATAAGCTTATATTTTATAATTAAATTAAAATACGTTGAGAAAAGCTAATACCGTGGACATGTTGTTATATTCCTCGTTACCTAAACCATTATCATTTGTCTAAAATAGAGTCGAGGCATAAAATTCTCAACCTTTCCACAAACAAATACAAATGTTCTTACCTTGAATTCCACAATATGTGCATAAACTCGTCGATAATTATAGACATCTCTCGTCGACCCAACGTGGTATCCTCGGTAAGGAAACGATTTGTAAATATTCCTCTTCAACTTTTTTAATTTACACTCCATTTCTTCCAGTTGTGGTTCGGGTATAAGCTGAAGAACCTCCTAAAAAGAAATACTTTTTAAATCAAGGAACAATGAAGTCCACGCTTTGCAAGACAAAGAACTTTCATGCTCAACTTTGGGTCAGCCTTTGAGCTGTGTACTTGAAATAATGAAGTTTACTTTACCTCTTGTAACTCTGGATGCTTTTTAGCTACCAGAGTATTGAGTATTTCAATTAGTTTATTCTTTGAAAGCCGTTGTAGCTTGTGCAGCAAAGCCGTAGTATCTTCTTGTTCAACACAAAGCCTTTTCCTTGGACGCGAAGGGCAGTCAGACGAAAACTTCTGAATTTCAACATCATTTGGACTTGTAGGTGTAATCAAACCCGATGGTAAGTTGCTTAAATTATGTTCAAACGTATTTAAAGACGAAGCAAGCTCGCTGTTGTTTGGCAATTCATCAAGGAGGTGTATAAATGGCGGACGCGGGCTTCGGCTTGTTTGCAGTGAGCTTCTTGCTTGCTGATCTCGCTGCAGCCTTGGAGTCGAAAACGAAACAAAAACATTATCATCTGAAGGACTAGTGCTTCTAGTATCCTCCATAATGTTGCTGTAGCTTGTAATATCCTTCATAACTTCCATGAAGGCGTATATCAAAGCATAGAAAGACAGGAGCTGAAGATTTCTTTGTTGTAAAGATTTGAATCAAGTCGCTTGTTATTCCGCGCCAAACGAATTCCCCGCCAAAATAACTAACGTTGATTGGTCCATTCGTGCCTCGTCTCGACGCTTCCGGAACCGGAAGTCAACTAAATAAGATTTTAAAAAGTATTTTTCCTTTATAAATATTATCGAGTTTTCTTTCTCAAATAGATTTTAGTTAAATTTTTTATTGTGGTTACTCGCCTAGGCCAGAGCCACTACAGGTATGTCATCGTGTAGTGTAAGTCGGTGCGTAACTCCACAGGAAGCCCAAAAGTGCTCCATGTATAAACTTCGGAACCAACCAAAGAATTTTCGCTTTCACTTCGTAATACCGATGTATAACCGACACCAAATGAATGACACGCGGTTATTAAAAAGAAGAAAGAAAGAAAGAAAGAAAGAAAGAAAGAAAGAAAGAAAGAAAGAAAGAAAGAAAGAAAGAAAGAAAGAAAGAAAGAAAGAAAGAAAGAAAGAAAGAAAGAAAGAAAGAAAGAAAGAAAGAAAGAAAGAAAGAAAGAAAGAAAGAAAGAAAGAAAGAAAGAAAGAAAGAAAGAAAGAAAGAAAGAAAGAAAGAAAGAAAGAAAGAAAGAAAGAAAGAAAGAAAGAAAGAAAGAAAGAAAGAAAGAAAGAAAGAAAGAAAGAAAGAAAGAAAGAAAGAAAGAAAGAAAGAAAGAAAGAAAGAAAGAAAGAAAGAAAGAAAGAAAGAAAGAAAGAAAGAAAGGGGGTGAAAGTTACCAGACACACTTAGACACCATGTGAGAAAGGTCAATATTATTCACATATTTCTATCGAAAATATCTCTCATAGTTCACTGACACAGAGCTTGGTCTACCTGTGGTACGTTTGAGATGTGTCGAACGCAAACCGCGTTCTACGTTTTTGCGCGCGCAAGATCAAACTAAACCGATAAATAATCGTTATCTTCATGAAACTTTGCGCTTTGTTTCTTTTACTTAAAAAAAAAATGAAAACTTCATCTACAAGTAAGTACAATCTAGCCTTAAGTTTTAGATTATCATCGGTAGTTCCCATCGTGAGAGACTATCGTTACGATACGCAATTGATGGTTTTATTTTCCAGGTGGAATAAGAAGTGAACAGAAAATCACTCATGTTGCAGGCGGTCAAAGTCAAAAGTCTGATGCAGGTTAGAAGTAGGAAATTGAACTAATCCTACCATTTAGAGTTTCTCTCTATTTCGATTCATTACTTTTAATTAAAGCGAGCCTTACAATTTTATACAAACGCGATTTTTACATGATTAGGCCCTCACACTCATACTGAGTACTACAACCTTTGGAATCAGAGGAGCTCTGCTTTGGAATATTTGTCCCCTTCTACCCTTGGCTTTCATGATTTTTTAAGGTGGCAACAACATTTTGATGAGGGGTGGGTGGGGGAAGAGATAGTCAAACCATTGTAGGTCCCGCTTCAATAACGTTAATAACTTTGTACTATTACAGACGAACGTCGTTTAAGAAAACTCAAAGTTTTTCTCAAAAGTGTCTCGTACAACGGCAGCGAAGGGCTTCAATTTGAGACTCTAAACGACCTTTATTCTGATGTACTGCTTCTGGACAGGTCGCCATGTTACGACCAATTGCTGACTCTAGGAGAGTTCAGGTGTAACCCAACGCCATTTTTGGTTGCCAGCTGTTTTAACAGGACTCAAGTATCTTCCAAAGGAAGGACTCCCAAAAGGGCAAGAAAAACTCCTAAGAAAGCCGCCAACACGCCGACAATTACCATTCCTGCAGCAGCAAGTAGACATTGTCAGAGTACGCCAGACAAGAATTCAGTTAGCCTTAAAAATGGAAAATCGGTTGAGAGAAAGCTTGTACCACACAGAGGAGCAGGAATAGACGAGAGAAGATCTGTTGGTGGCGTTGTTGCTCGTGGATGTCAAGGACGGTCAACTTCACAAACAATGGCAGATAAGAACTCACATCAAACACCTGGTACTTATTCTAGACAAAAACAATCATCTCCGGAGAGAAAACATGGCGTAGAAAAAATATTGGGTAATTTTTCCAGCAATGAAGGACCCTCCACTGTGAAAGCTGATTCTGGAAATACAAGACCTGGGAGAGGAAAAACTGGACCTACTGTAACGACTTTGAATGCATTCAATAAAGTAAAGAAAGAGATCACGAACAGCCAGTCATACCCGAAAAGGGAATGTCAAAACAGCACTATGGCATCCAACATTCAATCATTTGCAAAAGAAACTTCAGCTTCAACTGATGATTTTAAAACCAATACCAACAAGTCACCAAAACAACCATCAACAAATACAGAATTAAAGGGTACAAATCCACCACGTGCGAAACTCCAAAATTCAAAGTCACCAAACAACAAGATAACACAAGCTAAAGAATCACAAAGTAGCAAGTCACTAAGAAATCAGTGTGCGACAGGTTCTGCAATGTCTGAAAGTAGTGATTTATCAAAAGAAAAGCTAGCAGAAAGAGAATGTGAAGTCATATGTACAAAATCACCGAATCGTTCACCAAACACCAGATCACAAAGCACACCATCACAAGGAACAAAAACACAAGGAAAGTTAACACACAGTAATTCAACCAAGACACCAAAAGAAAGGTCTGTGTGTAAAAAGTCACCTAACATGTCGTCATACATGGGGTCATTAAGATCACAAAAAACCTCTCCAAATGCTAAGTTGCCTGGAAATGCTGTACAGCAAAAGACAGGAGAAAGGCCAAAGAAATCAGGTGACATTAGTGAGGAGAAACGCTCCAAGACTCATAAAAAATGAGAAATAAAACGATAGAAACGTTAGGGGTTCGTAAAACGAATCTGTCTACTTTTATACTTACAAACAGACGTCACTTCAGTAAATATTTAAAAACCAACTAGATCAGCTTTATAACCGATATATACAATGTGTTCAATAAATAATATTACGTCTAAGAGTTCTGTGTAGAAACAACGGTGTTGCTATGGTGACGATCCATTATCTGCTTGAAAGTCAGGTAACCACGCCTTCACCCTTTTCCTCATTTCCATTCTCCTTTTCTCTTTTTCACGTTCAGCTTTAGCCATGGGGATCAACTTCTTCCAGTAGGTCAATGCAAGCTTTTGTAAACGCCTGTGTTACAAACAAAATGGTTAGTGAAATTCCACATTATTTACTTACAGTCAAAACGGCTCAAATTACCGGCCAAACATCGAAGGTCCGATTCATTTTGAAGTCACTATTCAATTTGAAGTGCGTTATTGAAATTATTTGATTTTGAGTTTTTCTGATCCGTCAATCATCGTTGGGGGCGAAACTTATTTCAAATCAACCAATGATTGAACGAGTTAACATAAACTCCGCCCCTAAGGATGATGGGCAGAAACATACTAACAGCAAATACTGGGCACTAACATGTCAACGAAAATAGCTGCAATGTGTGCTTAGTAAAGGCACAAAACCAATCGCCGACTAGACAAACCGTTGAAGAGTATTTTTGAAGCGCTGTAATACGTTACCGTTACGTTACTCAGTTGGTTGAACGTAACTTTATGGTTAGACTTTCACGTCTTCTCGGATAAGGACATTAAACTGTAGGCCCTGTCTCCATTATATGGAGACGTTCCAGCAATAAGGCTGGCCTGCAGGATTAGCTTTACAAACTGCTGGTGAATGAGGCCTTAAAATTACATACTAACAGCAATGAATTACAACCAGTAGTGGAGCTACTTCAGCAAAAACCTAAACCTAATTTCTTTTTTCTACAACTGAACTCGTAATGGCGTGCAAGAAAGGCAAACGTTAACCGAACATTAACTTTGCAACGATTGCAGCAACTTTTTCGCAATGATTTTGCGTGATACAAGATATGTTAGTCAATGACAGCATGGTTAACAACTGAACTCGTAATGGCGTGCAAGAAAGGCAAACGTTAACCGAACATTAACTTCGCAACGATTGCAGCAACATTTTCGCAATGATTTTGCGTGATACAAGATATGTTAGTCAATGAGAGCATGGTTAGTTAGAGTATATGTTCGCAACGCTATTGCGAGACGAGTTGAGGGAAAATATTGCCGCAACATTAACACATACCATAAGTTATGTTGGTCTGCTTGTCGTTCCTTCTCCCAATAAAGTATCTGTTCATCAGTCACAAAATCTTGCCATTTACGAAAATATTTTCTTATCAAATTCGCAGAACAGTAATCGTCTGATACCATCTCTAGTCTTACCATGTGTTGACCATACTGAAACAACAACAACAAATATCAGACTAAAATGAAGACTAAATTTAGTATCTATGCTTCCGCAAGTAACTAAACTATGCGTAGCATTGCCAGAATATTTCCAAAAATGCTCGTTTTTGCTGCAAACAAACACCGCAAATAACCGTGTATCTTAGACACTTGTTGTAACAAGCAATTTGCACTAAAAGGCCACCGACCCGATCCTGTGTTAACCCGTGAACCCTGTGAAACACCTTGCTTATTTAAGGGAGCACTGAGGTCACGTGACCTCTTTGTAACAATGGCCATTTCATTGTCTTTGCGTCATACACTACCACTACCAGAGTGCTTTGACCACTGTTTTTGTTAAGTCTCAAGATGGGAAAAAAATCTCAACGAGAAACAAAATAAGTAAAGCCTTCTGATAGTTGACAAATCATTCCAATCGCTTATTCGCATTCCAGAAAGATTCCAAGTAAGTACAACAGAACGAAGCTAAAGCCTCACTAGGGACGCAAGACGGCGTAAGAAAAACAAACCTTCAGTTCTTCTATGCTTGCGTTGCTACGTTTTCAAGCGAGAACATGAGCTTTGCGGCGTTTTGCGTCGCAAGTGATAACAAGGCTCAACAAAAAATGACCGTTATGATACGTACAAACGAAGCAAGACCCGTGTTTTAAATGACCGTTACGATACGTAAGGAGCAAGGATGGCACAGTTGGTTAGTGCGCGGCCTTCAGTGCGAAAGGTCCCGAGTTCGATCCCCAGTGACGTCGCACTAACCAACTGTGATACCCTTAAAAACGGAGCACTGATGAAGAGAGGGGGTAAAGGGCGCACCTTCGAACGCTTGATACATGAACCTTTGGCTCGGGATATCTGGGCAACCACTCCCCGCGATTTCGAAGTAAAACCTTAGCCTTTGCCTTTCGTGTAAACGAAGCAACACCTGTGTTCAAGTGAGAGGCAATTTTCGATACCAAATTAACTGCTAAAAGTGCCCAAAACTAGCCCTGCTGAAAGTTTTAATTCAAAGTTTCGTTTTGGATTAACGCTCAAATTCTATTGTTATCAGTTAGAAACTGATCTAATAAGATTAAATGCCTGCTTAAAACTATTTTGGGATTGTACAAAGTAGTCATCTTGCACTTTTTTTAATTTAGCAACGTTCAAACTGATTTTAAAGAATACACATGGGAAGTGCGCGACTAGAGGCCTAATCCTCATTTTTGATTAAAAGTTTTACCTTGGGTTAACACTTTAATTCGACTTTTATCCAGCAAAACCAACTACAAACAACATGAACTTTCTGAAAGTAATAACTCTGTACATCACTTATTCTTCCACTACCTTTCTCCAAGATCTCCAACTTCTTCTCACAAGCAGTCTTCGATACAATTGGTCGGCGGCTTCATTCTTCTTTGCCTTATTTTCACGCGTTATTTTTAACCATGGATATAAACACGTGATCACCAGGGTTTGACTGTGATGCTCTATGGCACTTGACATATTTTGATGCGCCATAGCAGCCAGTTGTTTCCATGGTGACATGCCGTACTTTATCAACAGGGTTCTACAGTAGTGGTCTGTGGCTTTTGAGTTTAAAATTCGAAGTTCTTCTATTTGACGTTGCTTTTCCAGTTCGTGCTAAAAAGAAAACATGAGGTAAAAATAACGGTTAATATTCTGTTCTGGTTGTGGACATTTTGATAGTACGATTTTGTGTTGATCAGCAATTCTTCTTTATTCCTGATGAACATGTTCGTCCGTCTACGACCCGCACAATTCAAGCTATGCCGGAATGCAAGGATTGATGACTGACTGAATGACTGACTGACTCGATGGGAGTGAATGCAAAAATTAACTCAGTCCAAGTCCATGCACAATATCTCACAACAGCCGACTTACCTCCTGTGCTATACGTTTTTCTTCTCTTTTCTTCTTTAAAATTTCTTGTTTTTCTTTCATTAATTCTTGCTCCTTACGCTCTTGTTCAAGACGTAACTTGGCCTGAAAAATGCAAACACAAACTTTGAACTCTTGATTAGTCTCGGAATTTATCCCATAATATTTACAAGTCATTACCAGTTTTTCTTCTTCTAATTTTCTTTTTCTTTCATCGATGATAGCTTTTCTCTCTGCTCTCAGTTTCGCTCGCTCTTCCATGGCTGTACAAAGGAAGTAAACAGAGTCAAGGGTATGAGGGGTACGTGGGGAACGACAGTAATGGTTTGGGTATCACCAGCCAAAAAATCTCTAGAGCAATTTTCTTATCACGGTTATTTCGAGTGTTTTTAAAGTGGGACGACGATGAAATTAGCGCCCTTATTATCTTTATTTGTTGACATCCTTATAGCATTCATATTAACATGTCAAAGCGATTTTGTCGTACGATAAAAAGAACATCCTCAAAAGGAGCTATTTTCCTCTGCTTTTATCGGCCGCCATTATTCAAAGGAGCACTTGGATGAAAATTTATAACGAATGAAAATGACTTGAAACTCAGTCACACCGATAATTATGGCCCCAACTATCACCATGAAGCAACATTTTCTTCTTATTTAGAGGAGACGGATAGAAATTGTTAAGTATTTTAGCATCTAAATTTTAAGTAACTGACGTCATATGACGTCAGTTACTCAACGCTATTGTTCTCTTAGGTTTTAAACACAAATTTCTCCGTGATAATGGGCTTAAAATGCATTTTTTTGGCGGAGAGCAGTAAGTTATTCAGCTATATCCACCTTCTGATAAAAAATAATCAGTTTTCACTTTTCATCAATTTGACCTTTCAAAGTGCCAGATGGATTAATGGCGGACGGCATTTAGAGACAATTCAACTCAGAATTTTAGGTATATAATTTTTTCCCATTTATTTTTAACATCGGATTTCTATTTTACTCAACTAATATTTTGATTTTTTATCCGAAAAATCGTCTTTCAAACGGTCAAGATTTCATCGTCGTCCCACTTTAAAGACATTACTAACCAAGTCAAGGTATGGCGTAATAAGTTTCCCACTGCGTTCAAACTAATTCGGCTAAAACGGTCTGCTGTCAATTTTGCGTGATTTTGATTTTCTATGTGTCATGTCAGAGGGGCGTGAGCAAAGACAAGAGGCTTTGGCGGTAGTGATTTTGATATGATTTTGTTCTAGCCAACTCAAAGTAAACCTTGAAATTCTAGGAGTCATTGACAGAAATACGAATAAACTAGCGCGGTCTTTCATTTTTCTCCGCCCCCAAAACCGCAGACCGCCAGCAACGCAGGCTACGAATAAACTTTCTCCACTATCTATGGTTTATCCCTGTTCACCTTCCCAGAGTTGCCCATCATTACGACTAAGCGCGCGCAAGCGAGGTCTGGGTAAAAATGATTAAAGCCTTAAATATACTGATAAATTTACCAAAAAACGAGCATAGTACCTACAAATTCCTCATAATAAGGGTTTTGAGGAAGTTCTCTAAAGTTTCCACTTTTTCTGAAATTACATAAATTTATCAACATTTTACATATAATCTTATTTTGCATACCAAAGATTTAAGAAATCGGTTAATGTGGATCTGATGGTCACGCAATGATTATCAAATTACGCCCAAGTAACGCGTGACATACTCACCAAGTAGTATAGGTTTTGTAGTAGGTTTGTCTGATTTAATCTTGGCTGCTCGGGATAACAGTTTACTAGATGCAGCACTCCTAGCGCTGTCCAAGTCATATAGCAAATCGTTTTTACCACTATGATCATCGTCCTGCCCTACTGACTCTACCCCCTGAGGGTGTGATTTTTGTACCTCAATCACTTCCACAGATCTACTTCGTGGGAGACTGGTAGGTTTTGTTTGTTGTTGTTTTAGCCTCGATCTCAAGTCTTCGACGTTATCAGCATGACTTAGTGTTCTTTGTTTCATGCGGGGTTTGCGCATGTCATTTTGACGACGCCCGCTGGAGGGTGCATTTCGTGAAGTCCTGTTTTCCTTATTTGGTTGTTTCATCCAGGAGTTTTCTAAAGCTTTTCCTGGAAGTACTTGGTAACCTGACGGCTGGCCATCAACACTGCTTCGTGCGGAATTCATGACTTTAACGTTTGGTTTACAAACTCCTTGAGAAAAGATTTCATCCTGTTGTAAAAGAAAAGCCGGAGCGTTCAATTTACCTACAAAATTCAGAGCTACTTCTACAAGGAGTTTTATTGTCAATATATACCACGCTATAATGTGGGCGCAACAAACAACATCGTGAAAACATGACATTTCAAACCGGTAGAACGTTGCAAGAAAAGTTACGATTTCTTGATTGCACAAGAATTAAAAGTACATGTGCGCACCAGAGTTTTAGTGTTCGCAAAAGAATTTCTGATTGGTCAATGCTTCCGTCTCTGTTTCCACTTACGTTGTTCTTATTTTTACGTCGACATAAGTGACGGAAGCACGAACGGGACATAGGAAAATGGATAATTGTGATAACTGTCGCATAACTGTGATGATTTTTTGCAGATAAGGTTTCTTCACACTTTTGCAGGTCCAGACCTAGACCGGAGCGTAAAGATCTTACTAAGCACTTGTCCCTTGCACTGGTGGGACAAGTGGTAGAGTAGGCCATGAAGTTGCCGATGTGTGTGCGTCTGACCTGCGACACTATAGGGTCCACAGTAATTGGTGAAAGCTGTTGTGGTGACCTTGTCTTGATAGGAAGGGAAAGTTAAATAAACTAAAAATAAACTATAACTTACCACTTTTCTAGCTGTACTGGGTCTAAAGAGGTCTTCGTCTGCTACATTTTCTAACAATAGTTCTGAATTGTTCTCTCTAGAATGATTTTGAATCATGTTTTCTTTTCTCTTCTCCCTTTCGTTCAATTCCATTCTATTGTTATCCACGTTTCTCTCATCCAATCTATCGATCGTTTCTTTTCCATTTTGAGTCCAAAGTCTCCCACTAGCTGCAGCCTCCAAGAGCGCTGCCATTTTGCTAGCTTTTTCTTGGTGTTCTTTGTTAAGCTTTCGCTCTTGTTGACAGTGATGCACAAATACTTGCCAACTATGTAAACAACGCCGTAACAAGAGCTTGCGATGAAACTTGAATGCTAGCTGTTCTTTCCTGTTACAAAACAAGTAATAACAATAGCTTCACTAACGTTGACTAAAACAAAACTTAACGTTCGGATTCAAGTATATATAGTATAGTATAGTCTGTTTTGTTCTGTTGTGATATGGTATGGTATGGTGTTATATGGTATGGTATGATGTGGAGTGGTATGATATGGTGTGGTGTGGTATGGTGTGATGCGGTATGGTATGGTATGGTGTGATATGATATGGTGTGGTGTGGTATGGTATGGCGTGGTGTGGTATGGTATGGCGTGGTGTGGTGTTGTGTGATATGGTATGGTATGATATGGTATGGATGGTGTGGTATGGTTTGGTGTGGCGTGGTGTGGTGTGACAAGTATGGTATGATATGGTATGATATGGTATGGTGTGCTTTGGTGTTGTGTAGTATGGTATGGTGTGCATGGTGTTGTGTGATGTGGTGTAGTATGGTGTGGTGTAATATGGTATGGTATGGTATGGTATGGTATGGTATGGTATGGTATGGTATGGTATGGTATGGTATGGTATGGTATGGTATGGTATGGTATGGTATGGTATGGTATGGTATGGTATGGTATGGTATGGTATGGTATGGTATGGTATGGTATGGTATGGTATGGTATGGTATGGTATGGTATGGTATGGTATGGTATGGTATGGTATGGTATGGTATGGTATGGTATGGTATGGTATGGTATGGTATGGTATGGTATGATATGGTATGGTGTGCTTTGGTGTTGTGTAGTATGGTATGGTGTGCATGGTGTTGTGTGATGTGGTGTAGTATGGTATGGTATGGTATGGTATGGTATGGTATGGTATGGTATGGTATGGTATGGTATGGTATGGTATGGTATGGTATGGTATGGTATGGTATGGTATGGTATGGTATGGTATGGTATGGTATGGTTTAGTATGGTATATTGCGGTGTGGTATGGCATGATATGGTAGGTAGGGTGGGGTAAGGTAGGGTAGGGTAGAGTAGAGTAGAGTGCATTGCAGTGTGGTGTGGTGTCGAGTGATGTGGTGAATTCAAGTATTTTTTCAAAAGAGCCGTAGTGCCATCTAACCTTCGTTGTTGTTATTGTTGTTATTTATACAACAACAGCAGCAGAAACAACAGCAACAACAAAACCAGAAAAGAAATCCGGGGTTTGAAGAGGTTGCAATGTTAATCAATTAAATATTGAATATTTAGTTGACTAAAGCGTGACGACGATGAAAACTGGTCGAAATAAATTATTCTTAGTTTAAATTACTTAGCGATGGATAAAAATGCATACGAAGAAGTACTTTCCAAAAAATTCTGCATTTTCATCTCATTATCACCGAGAAATGTGGATTTCAAAAGCCAAGCGAACAATAGAATGGAGTAAATGACGTCATCTACTCACAATTTTGATACAGAAACAGACGTGCATGCGCATAAGTTTGATCGCGGTGTTTATCTGTGTTTACCTGTGTTTATCTTTCATTTCAGCAGCAATAGCTTCTGCCTCCTTGTCAGACTGGATATGCCATACGTATGCTCTCCAAGCATTCCAGGCTCTCAGTTTAACCTTCCAGTCCGCTAGTGCACGTGCTTTGCCTAGTTTTATTCTCTGGTTGACAACGACTGAATACCAGGCGGAGAAATACTTTTGAAGAGCCTACAACATAAAACATCGTTATAGTGAACTCCCTCGAAGATGGATCGGCACCAACGGGGCCATCAACATGCGTCTTAAAGGACGTTTAAATGCGGTAAATACACGTGATTTTGGAGAAAGAGACATGCCATGTGTCCGTTTTAGAGAGGTGTTCGCTGTCCGCATGGTGTCGAGAGTTAATTGTACAACTCGATTTTGAGTTCACAGATGAGCGCATTCGAAAGCACAAGCACAAAAACGATTGTTACATGTGAAGTGGTCACCAACGGCGACCAACCCTAGGTGTTGTGTTCAGTGCTGGGTGCTGACTGGTAAATGATTTACTGTCAACGAAAAATTCAAACTCTTAAAGGCACTACCATATCCTAGATTTCCACGTCAACCTGGGTTGTCACAGGTCAAGAAAATTTCCCGAGTTTTCCCCTGAATTCTTCACTGATCGACAACTGACTTTGATGGACCTTACTTTCAATAATACGACTGGGAAGCAAGGGTGGCCGAGCGGTGAGAGCGCCGGTCTGTCATCTCTGTGGTCCCGAGTTCGATTCCCGGACGGGGCATCACATGTGGCTTGAGTTTCTTGTTCGTTCTCTCCCTTGCTTCGAGGGTTTTTCTCCGGGTACTCCGGTTTTTCCTCTCTCATTAAAAACAAACTAGTTTCGATCGAATTTGGGTGGTATGGTGGCTGCTACGTGTGTGTGTATGTAAATTTGTATGTAAATGTGTAAATGTGTGTATGTCTCATAATGAAAACGCCCTTGTAAACCTTCGACTCGATCACGTTGAGCTGCGCCCTTCGTAATTCAGCACTTAGCCGCGAGGAAGGGCGATGAGCGACCCCAAATTTATTTGAAAGTCATGTTCAAAAGTTCCGTTAAGCTGTTAATTATGCTTTTGATTTTCAGTGTACAGATCAAAATATGAAAATTTTCTTGAGATAACGTGAAAATTTCTCTAACGTAATTCAAGCAGGGCCGTAACGAGGTCTAAATTACTGGGGGGTTCTCGGGATTTCAAGTTATATTATAGTGAACGAAAGACAAAAGTAAATTTGCACTACGTGATGCTTTATGTATGGGCGTATCCGTAGGGTCCTAGCGTGCACGTGACTCCTCTTGTTCGTGAGCCAGCGTATCTAAGAGAATATCATTCTACAGTTCCATCAGTCTCGACTAATATTCGTCGACATGGTCAGCTTAGAACTGTATTAACAATGCACTTTTTACACTAAATTCTGTAGCAATGTGTTATATATACGACATTTGAATACTTTATTCATTTAGAATTTAAACCTTTAAATTTTAAAATTCAAAAATTTAAAAACCGTTGAAAAATTATTGGGTGGCGAGCGCCCCCATTGCCCCTCCCCTTGCTACGGCCCTGTCAAGGCTCACTGACTTTTCCATCGCTTTGAATTATTTTCCCCTGACTTTTCACTGACCTCGGCAATCTTGCTAACAGTCGTTTTGTAAGCGTGTCCCCTTGCAGTTAGAGAGGACGTTCGAATACACAAGAAAGCCCAACACACAGGAATATTATGAATACCTGTAAATTGATTTTTATTTCTTCAGCTGCTCTTTCTTCCATTTGTTTCAGTAATAATTTCCTCATTTCTTCGGTTGCTTCTTTTTCTTCACGTTGTTTTTGTTCTTTCCTTTTTAGTTCTTCTTGAATATGTTGTCGCGCCATCATTTCTGCTTGAACTGCAAGCACCTGTTCCCTTGTAAAATGAAAAGCCAGTGTATTTTAAGCCTGGTTCAAGCAAGCGACACAAATACAAACTAACGCACTGTACCTACATGAACGCGAGGTAGACAAGGTATTTACACAATGACAGATCGATTGAGTGCGAAACTTTCTCCGCCGTACCGTGACCGCGTAAGTACCGTAATGTCTTTAAAAACATTCGAAATGCCTGCTATATTCGCAACTTGCATTAACAGTAACTGGTACGTCAGTTTCACACTCATACGAAAACCGCTCTAAGATGGCTTTCGTTTACAGAAAACCCAATTCACAAGCACAAACCCAAGCACGAGCCAAGCCAAAATCAAACATGTTCATTTGTGACATTTGCATTTGTTCTTGTACTTGCGTTTCTGAAGTTCACACGTACATAGCCTTGCGTTTATACTATTACCGTAATGCAGAGATCTTGATGGTGATTACACGGCGCAGTAGAGTACTTTATTACAACATGGTACTGACACGGTGATTGCACGGCGCAGCTGTAGAGTACTTTATTACAACATAGTACTGACACGGTGATTGCACGGCGCAGCTGTAGAATACTTTATTACAACATAGTACTGACACGGTGATTACACGGCGCAGCTGTAGAGTACTTTATTACAACATAGTACTGACACGGTGATTGCACGGCGCAGCTGTAGAGTACTTTATTACAACATAGTACTGACACGGTGATTGCACGGCGCAGCTGTAGAGTACTTAATTACAACATAGTACTGACACGGTGATTACACGGCGCAGCTGTAGAGTACTTTATTACAACATAGTACTGACACGGTGATTGCACGGCGCAGCTGTAGAGTATTTTATTACAACATGGTACTGACACGGTGATTGCACGGCGCAGCTGTAGAGTACTTTATTACAACATAGTACTGACACGGTGATTGCACGGCGCAGCTGTAGAGTACTTTATTACAACATGGCACTGACACGGTGATTGCACGGCGCAGAAGAACAGTTTGTGACAGTTTTTGCCATGACCATGTTAGGTTGTTGATGTCTGTAATCGCTCCTTGAGCTCACTTTGATAACAATATCATAATTACCTTTCTTTTTGTTCTTTGTTCAATTTCTGTTCCTCTTCCATCGCTTTGCGTATTCTTGCCATTTCTTTTTGCATCAACATTTCCTCTCTCTTTGCTTTCGCTTGTTTTTCTTTCTCTTCTTGTAAAAGTTGTTGTCGTGCTAAATGTTGAGCTTCTTTTCTGGCTGCTTTTTCTCGTCTTGCTTTTTCCAGATCTTTTTGTCGATTTTCGCTCTTTTCTTTTACCTGAAGAAGCAAAGAAAAGCAAACTAAGCTCAAGGCACTCTCACACTATGCAGCGCTCAACGCAGTTGCACCGTATGTCCAGTGTTGCTGCAATGTTGAAGAAAATGTTAGAATTATAACTCGATCCTAAACGCGCATGTGCATGAGTAGCTGAGGTGGACACACGGTGCAACACAGCGCGATTTTTAGTGAAATGTTGTATCATATGTCTGGGTTTGTTTTGTAACTTTGTGGAGAGTTTCACTGTTCACATGTTATCCAGCAAGTTTTTAGTTTTGCTTTTCTATAAAAATCGACTCTCGGTAAAATGAATAAAGTTTAAGCAACAATGCGTAAGAAACTTCAGACAACTCTCCATTGTTTTATTGTATTTCGTCTTCCCCATATCAGAATGTCACGGTTTTCAGATAGACAATACACCAACTTATGGAAAATATATTGTCAAAACAAAATCAATGTGCTAAAACACCATTTCGTGTAAATAAGCGTCTTTGCCAGTGAATAATCGAAGTCTGTATCACTTGAAAATCATTTTGCAAAATTTCAGAGTATCCATATAAACCAGAATAAGTAATTTAGCAATGCAGAAGTAGCTCCCAATATCACAATTATCGTCTTTCTGCATTCCTGGCATTTAGTTCTTGTCTAGTTCTTGCTTGGAGAATTACAAATTACAAACAATACTGTACCTGTTTCTGTCGTAGCTCCATCTTAGTTCTGGGATCAATTCTAGTTTTTTTACTCTCAAATCCTAGATCCTTTAGTACATTATCCTTAACTACTTTCTTGTCCAACATGTTGCGAACCACTTCTTGGACAGCAATCTCCTCGTCCAAGTCATCATCATAAGCAGCATCTTGAAGAAAAAATGCAGTCGTTTGTAAACAGATGAAAGTTTCATTGGACAGACTTCTCCACTGTAAGCTACTGGCCGTTTCCCAAGATACTGAGTTGAATGACTCCTGTACTAGCTAAAGCTTTGAACAGGAGTCAGATTGTTTTTGGACAGTCAGATTGTTTTTGGAAATCGATTATTAATCGAAATGCCCGTGTTTTTCGATTAATAATCGAGTTTGACATGCCAAATTCGTTTATCAATCGAAAAATGCGTCACTTTTCGATTATTAATCGAGAAACAAACGTCACTTTCGATTATTAATCGAAAGGTGCATACGCTTTGATTGCATGGCCGCCATTACAGAAAAATCTTTGAAGACCAAAAACTCCCTTGAGTTGAATGACTCCTTAAAACTAAAGTATTAGTCGGCTTGGTTTTAGGGTAAGTTCTCACATGGAGAAAAACAAAGACATGGTTTCACTTTTCAGAGGAGATATTTTACGAAATTCCGAGCCGGCGAGTCGATAGACGGCGGGCGGCTGATCGACCGAACCTCACGACAAGCTCGATGTTCAAGTTTTCAAAACGAAAAAGTGAGCCTCTTCAAGTTCGTAAGACCATTAAAATGGTAAAATAAAATGTGTTCTGCTAATGGAAAGCTGTTTAAAAAGTGAACTTTTTATGAAATGTAAATTATATGCTAAAACGGTGACTTGAGAGACAAAACTCTCATCTTTTTCCACAGGTAGCCCAAGCTCACTATTAGTGGCTATATATAAGAGAACGTATGTCACTCAATATCACTCAAAATTTCTATCTTAATTTTAATAAAATTCCACGAGACTTCTAGAGTGCGTTGTTCATGCTTTCATCTATTAAACCTCTGGATGAGTTTCAGGGAAATTCGTCGATTTTAACTAGGGCGAGCAGTTGAGCAGCGGGAAACAAGTGAGTCTCGTTATCGAAACGATCTATCGAAACAAGGTCTAGCTCTGCTTTTAATTACGCTACGAAAGTTTTAATTCTTTAATTTTTTGTATTTGGGAAGATTTTTACTTTTTTGACGTTCTCAAAAATTTCTAAGTTTTTCGGGATTTGAAGTCAGCTCATTTTTTTGACCAATCATCGTTTGTTTACATATGATGACAGCCAATCATCAAGCGAGAAACGCTTTCTGTTTCTCCGCCCACTTTTCTCCGCCCTAATTTGCATATTGATAAATATATACATTTTTGTTCATCAGAGACGGTAGTTTCGGTAGTTTTATAATTCACAAATCAAATATATATTACGCGAATAAAATTACGCAAGCTCATAATTTTACGGAGCCGTTTTGTTCGAGTAAATGCACTTTCAAAAGCCTAATTCAAAAGTTTAGAGAGTGGAGAAAAAAGGCAGAGAAACAAAATTTAATTCAAAACTTTACTCGAACAAAACGGCTCCGTAAAATTATGAGCTTGCGTAATTTTATTCGCGTAATATATATTTGATTTGTGAATTATAAAACTACCGAAACTACCGTCTCTGATGAACAAAAATGTATATATTTATCAATATGCAAATTAGGGCGGAGAAAAGTGGGCGGAGAAACAGAAAGCGTTTCTCGCTTGATGATTGGCTGTCATCATATGTAAACAAACGATGATTGGTCAAAAAAATGAGCTGACTTCAAATCCCGAAAAACTTAGAAATTTTTGAGAACGTCAAAAAAGTAAAAATCTTCCCAAATACAAAAAATTAAAGAATTAAAACTTTCGTAGCGTAATTAAAAGCAGAGCTAGACCTTGTTTCGATAGATCGTTTCGATAACGAGACTCACTTGTTTCCCGCTTTTCTAAGCTTTCGGCTCTGTTCCAACTACGAAATTCATTCAACTGCTTTGTGGAATGAGCATAAAACTTTTTTTTGAAAACATACGAGTATTTTTTTTCTCTTTTTCAGTTGGTTTGGTTTCACTCGCAAAACTTTTACGCGAGGCAGCATGACATCCTTGCTTGTGAAATCAAACGCGTCGCGCCCAATGTAAGACGATGACCGTGTCGCCGAGTCCAGCGTGAGACCAGAATTTGGCAAAATGTCTCTCCCGAAAAAAAATAAAAAGACGTGCCTGAGTTGGTCTTTAAGAAATAAGGATTGATAAGCAGTAAAAAAAGAGTTGTGACTTTTGTTATTAAACATTTTTGCTTTAAAATGTGCCTCAAACTTTCAGTTGAGACGCCGGCTTCCGAACCAGAAAGTCCGCTTGAAAAAGCACAGGTAGCCCAAGCTCACTATTAGTGGCTATTTATAAGAGAATGTATGTCACTCAATAACACTCAAAATTTCTATCTTAATTTTAATAAAATTCCACGAGACTTCTAGAGTCTGTTGTTCATGCTTTCTTCTAACCTCTAAATGAGTTTCAGTGAAATTCGTCGATTTTAACTAGGGCGAGCAGTTAAAATCGACGAATTTCCCTGAAACTCATCCAGAGGTTTAATAGATGAAAGCATGAACAACGCACTCTAGAAGTCTCGTGGAATTTTATTAAAATTAAGATAGAAATTTTGAGTGTTATTGAGTGACATACGTTCTCTTATATATAGCCACTAATAGTGAGCTTGGGCTACCTGTGGAAAAAGATGAGAGTTTTGTCTCTCAAGTCACCGTTTTAGCATATAATTTACATTTCATAAAAAGTTCACTTTTTAAACAGCTTTCCATTAGCAGAACACATTTTATTTTACCATTTTAATGGTCTTACGAACTTGAAGAGGCTCACTTTTTCGTTTTGAAAACTTGAACATCGAGCTTGTCGTGAGGTTCGGTCGATCAGCCGCCCGCCGTCTATCGACTCGCCGGCTCGGAATTTCGTAAAATATCTCCTCTGAAAAGTGAAACCATGTCTTTGTTTTTCTCCATGTGAGAACTTACCCTAAAACCAAGCCGACTAATACTTTAGTTTTAAGGAGTCATTCAACTCAAGGGAGTTTTGCCATGCAATCAAAGCATATGCACCTTTCGATTAATAATCGAAAGTGACGTTTGTTTCTCGATTAATTATACCCATTTTGAAATCACTGGTGATTTCAGCAATCTGATTGGTTTATAAAGTGTTCGATTAATTCCTAAATTGCATCCTTTTGCTTCATTAATTGCATTTTTTTTCCCAACCAATCACAAAACAGTGTCTTTTATTATCAGCCAATCATATACAAGAATCAAAAAAGCCATTTGATTGCTGTCAAGCTGTGGGATTTTTTTCCTTGAACCTGTTTTCACATTTTTGTTAAAAACGTAGAGCAAAAAAGTTGAGATTTCAAAATGGATATAATTAAGTGGTAATTAAACTTCGTGTCGTGCAATTTTGGGCCAGAAATCATACTCGTGATTAACAAACTGCACTCCCGCTACGCGGTCGTGCAGTTTTGTAATCACTCGTATGATTTCGGCCCAATTTGCACTCCACTCAGTTTAATTACCATTATTAATAATCGAAAAGTGACGCATTTTTCGATTAATAAACGAATACTCCCATGTATTTGCTATACGGGTACGTGCCGCCAAACAGGGTATGATTTTCAGCAATTTTACTCTGGAACAGGGTATATAAAATAGCTCTTTCTCTCTCTGGAACAGGGTAGCTTTTTTACAAAGTACGTCTGGATGTTGCAAAAACGTCGCTCTGTAATTAGGTACCAAAAGAAATCAGTCGGAAGATCAGATTGACTCTTCATTAAATGCTTGACAAAACCGATAACACAAACTATTGCATGTAAAAACGCAAAACATTTCACTGGGACAGGGTATGGAACAGGGTAGCGTTTTAAGTGTTTTTACTCTGGAACAGGGTCAGGGTTTGAGGGGCTCAGTGGCACGTCCCTACCCAAAACTGGAAGGAGTACCCCCCCCCCAACCCCCGCCGGGTTTTACAGACATGTTTTGACAGTCCTGCTACCATCATCAGTGTAAAGATTATAATGCAGAGTCAACTGTACATGACAGAGTTACAAAAGAATAGAAATGAGAAGAAATATAAAGAAGAATGAAGCAGATTTATAATCTATAATAATTATTAGGTTTTTCGTTTCATCTACTTTCGATAGTCCAAGCTTTTGAGCCTTGGCTAATCATCAGGGATTGAAAGAATTACAATTTCTGTTACAAGAAAAACAATTTGTTCATGTTATGTAAGCTCGCGCAAAGATGTAACTTGAGCAATTAATGAATAAATGTGACATAACAGTGCACATGCTCTACATGAAAACATGTTTCTGATATTTATTTTCTCAACAGCATGCACGCTGTTACAGTGTACATGTCATGTCATTAATTTGCTTGTGCTCCATCTATTTGTAATCTTACAAATATAACGAGTACAGACTATTTTTCTTGTAATGGAAATTCTAATTCTTTCAATCCCTGATGATGCGCCAAAGGCTCAGAAGCTTGGACTATCAAACGTAGATGAAAGGAAAAAATCTATTTGATAGAAAGCCTAGTAAGTACTACAACATAATTGATGTGTATATACCTACTTGCACAAACTTTGACCCTTTTAAAATTATTGAAGCTATAGAAGCTGAGACAAAATGACTCCTGGATACACTAGTAATATATGGATATTCATATGCTTTATCTGTGAATTTGCTACATAGCGGTATTAGAAATACCAAGAATTTATCTCAGTCACTGTTTGAAGTGTCCACGTACATTGGCTTCTTTAAAATCATCTTATAAACAAATTCCCCAGTGTTCCTTTTGGTCTCAGCTTCTATGCTTTGAAAGGGTCAATGTTTGTGCAATTACTTGTAGCTATGTAGAGTACCAATTTGCACAAACATTGACCCTTCAAAACACAGTTCTAAGCTACATGACGGTGAAAGCTAATTATATTCATCTGATGAACAAATAGAAATATTATATCAAGTGCATTCTTTTCATTTGCTATTAGTAAATGAAATCCATTCCAATCCCCGATGATGAGCCACATGGCCTGAAAGTTTGGATAATAAAAATATTGATTTTACAAAGAAGAAATGCTTTTGACACACAAGAGAAAAAATATACAATCAACAAACGTAAGAGTGGCACAAGGCGTAGTAGCCGAGTGCGACTCTAGTTTGTTATAAAGAGTTCCTTATATTTTCTCAAGTGCATCTATAATAATAATTATTATTATTATTATTATCATCATCATCATAATTATCATAAGTGTAGCCAGAAGCCATTTTCAATCTCAGCTTCTATGTTTGATGATTTTGAAAGGGTCAATGTTTGTAGAAATAGATCTAAACTAGTCTAATGTACTGATATATATCCTTAGCATTATTGGTTAAAACAATGAGTCTACACCAAGCTACAGCCATTTTACCTGGAGCAACAGTAAACTCTTTTTGAACATCCAAATCATAAGCCTCCAAACCAGAAGGCATGTCAACAACCATCATTTCCTGCTGCCTTGCTCTAGGTCTTGATTGACTGAATGAATTTGAAGCCCATTTCTCATCAAAAAATTCTAATTCTGGTTGAATTGTTTGGAGAGTTTTGTCCTTCACCCATGAATCTAGTAGGTCTTGAGCTTTAATGAAGAAATGTTACTGGTTATTAAAATATTTTACTTAAAGAACATTTTTGTAAAAATTCTCATTGATTTGCACACAGTTTTGTGCAAATGAGAGCTACCAAGTACACAAATAGAGCTGCCACTTCTGTATGACTGGGAGCTCGACTACATGGTATGGTTGCAGCAGGAATTCAGAATGTTATTTTTATAGATATTATAGCACTGACACAATCAAAGTATGGCATGGTAAGTTCCCCTCTATATATTATGAAAACCACTCTAATGGACTTTCTTAAATCTTAATAAGAAGTCTTTCATTCTCAGTACTGAGTGAGTGACCATCTCAGGTAAATGTAAAGAATGGTCTATTGATGGTTTACTCCATTCCTAATTTCTTCCCTTTCAAAGAATGAACAGGACACTTCTGCAAACATCTGATATTTTGTTGATCATGCACATTGGCACTGGAAACATATTACAACCTGTCACAACACTTCATGAATTATGGCACAAAATAGTTGACACATCATTGAAGGCTCATAAACAAGATAAGTCCATACCCTCTGATAAAGCATTGTCATCAGCATATACTTGATCTAGAATACCATGGTAACTATCTCCAAACACTTCCCTTGCCGCTTCATCTGATGCTCGCTGTACATTCTGTTGGGACAACAAAACAGTTCAACTTAATATGCCACTACAGTCATCTAAACTGTGCAAGGAATGAATGAATGAATGAATGAATGAATGAATGGATGGATGAGTGAGTGAGTGGATGAATGAATAAATGGATGGATGGATGAATGAATGAATGAATGGACAGATGAATAAATGGATGGATGGATGGATGAATGAATGAGTAAATGAATGAATGGATGTCTTGAATGGATGGATGGATGGATGGATGGATGAATGGATGAATGGATGAATGGATGAATGGATGAATGGATGAATGAATAGATGATGGATGAGTCATTAGAAAAGTGATGATGCCTTTTCTGCATGTGAAGGATTTTTTTCTGCACAAGTTTTTTCTAAAGACAAATATCCCATTGTTTATCATTCAGAAATCAAAAAGGAATCTATCACAAAAATTGTACTTTGCAGCCTTATTAAATATTACACTCAGCAATATTTTTTTGTTTCTTACATGTATATCTATAGTTGATATTAATATTGTATAATATATTTATATGTAAATATTTTTAGGCCAAATGTAATTCAGCCCCTGGGCTGTGAGTTTTGGTTCTTAATAAATATTATTATTATTATATGACAATCAGTGGTATACTGGCAGATAGCAACATCATAAAATCCATATCAACACTGCTTCCAGTGGCCAGTGGTGATATCAATGATATCTTCACTTCACATGTGAAGATATCGCTCTTCGACCAATCACGAGCAGCATTTTTTCCGCTTCTCACGGCTTTCAGTTCAGGACGCATTGTGTGTTTTCATTGTTTACTTCACTAAACTTCGACTAAATCCCGCAAAAATGTGATCAAATTCAAGTTTATCTTTGCTGATTTAACTTAAAATGCTTAAGAAAATGGACTTTTGCTTTCATAACTTCAAGGATAATAATTGAGGAATCGTTTTTTCTGAACTCAAGATATTTGGAAATTCAACTTTTGAGCCGAAAAACTGGCCTTTCATGCAAGTCCGCTTAGCAATGCGAAGAGACTGATAATATACTGACTTACTTGGACTGCAGCGTGAGTTTCCAGCTTTGCCTACCACTTATCTAACTTGAAGACTTTGGAAATACACAGAAGGCTTGAAATTGAAATTATTACAGCCATGGTTTGGACTCCAAAACAGAAAAAAAGAACGATTCATTCGCATATAGATCTAGCTGCTTGCTGTTTTGCCAATTTAGTCTGTATTTTCAAGAGAAATTCAAGCATGGATTCATAAAAGATGGAGGACTGAGCGATTCAAATGAGATGTTTGGTCAAACTGTAAGTTAAACACTGTATTTTATGATTCTCTGACTGTGAAAATTAACAGTAAGATTGAACTGTTTTCATTGAAGGCAGGTCATGCCGGAGAAACTCGGCCAGTGAAACGCGATAACTCGCTTCTTTGTCATTGAAGTTATTCATTTTATGAAATATTGAAGCTTAAACAAAGAATGATTGTTCATTTGATTTTGCTGAAGTGAAAGCCCATTGGCAAACGGTACATTTTGAATCAAGATTTTATATAAGAAGTAGTACGGCTAAAAGCAGTTTTAGAAAAATAAAAAGTAAATTACATGACCGCTTGGAGATATGGAATCTATCTTCTTGTCTTGAAAAATATCGCACCAGTGAGCGCAGCTCACTCGTGCGATATATTTTTCAACACTCAAAGATAAATTCCATATCTCCGCATGGCCTGATGTAATATCCTCTATGTATTATTATTATTATTATTATTAATTTTATTATTATTATTTTTTAATTATTATTTTGCATCATTTTGGATCATTAATGGCATCATTTTTGAATGAGCTAATCAAAAACTAAGAAAATCATGCTCTGGCCAATCATATCAAGGAAATCATTTTGATGCTAAAACAGGCAAGTTGTTGCCAAAAAGGCCTCTTTTGAAGCTTGAAAATCCAGCTAAAGGTGAGTAAAAAAAATTAAAAAAAAGGTCACAAAAGTCACCTAAAAATATGCAAGTGGACAAACACAGACTCAATCAAAAGATTTACCAAACTGTGTGGTCAATTGGATTAATTATGATGTCTGTTGGAAATTCTGACCTGAACAAAAAACTACCCCTTTTGGTTTGCAAATCAACAGTGAGAATATGTTTTATATTTAGACTTTATGGAATACTTATGACTTAATCAAGCAAAACTTTATTGGACCTCTTTACTATTTTGGATGAGTTTTCATTGAACATTTGCTCTATGGACAAGACTGACTGGTCTTTGTCAAAATTAAAACGGTTAATTCAAGAACGGAGATTGAGTCACCTTAATGGACCTTGTTCTGCTTTCAAGTGCTTTGTGTTCGTCATAAATATTTGTAGTAAAGACAAGAACAAAGTATTCTAAAAAGTTTGACTATCTTATTTGATTGGCAGATTAAAAAACTGTTTTGTGATTGGCTGAAAGTTTGATTAAAAGTATGACACTCTCGAGGTGCGAATTAGGGTTTAATTGCACACTTTTTAATTTGTTTGCAGGATTTGTAAGTGATTTCAAAATGGATATTAAGCCTTTTAGCTGTTTTAAAGTTACATGTTTATAACTTTTAAAATTAAGCTTATGTAGATCAGCAGTGTTCCACCAAGTTAAGAAGTGTAAAGAAAGACAAACAGCAAAGTTACAATCTTTACCTTTATCCAATTCTGGATTCCACAACGACTTTGGTGCTAAAAAAGAAGAGGAAAAGGCTAATATTGAGTAAGTTTTATAAGCTAACTTGATGTGAAGGGAATTTTTCATAATTCGAATTATTAAGCATTGCGATGTACTACCGATGGTTTACTTTGCCTTTTCCATTTAAACAAATCCGGTCGAGCACCGGCCATCGTGTTCAGTATCTCTATAATTCCTTGAATATAGAGAGTTAGCGATGGGTTTTGGAAGATTTCTCATCAAAACAAAACTTTGTTTTCTCCGCCATTTTAGTAACATTTCCCGTGATGCATAGCACCTTGGGAGCCTCGATATCATGTTGATACACAGGTATACCGTACACCAAAATTTCGTTAGAGGTCTGTCCGTCTGTCGCACTTGCTGGCAATGTCAAGATTCTTGGGTTGCATGTGACGTCATCGAAAATATTCATGTTTCATAGCGGAGCTCCTGGAACTGAGCTCAACCAAAAACGTAATTTCTCTTATTCCAAACCACGAACAGCAGCAAAATTGTTTAATAATTTATCACAGTGCTTTGAAGCTTATGTGGGAAAATTCTAACGGAACAATTTGAAAAAAGTACGAAGAAATTGGAGAAAACGCAACTTCTTGGACCTAGGCAGGTATTTGAGCATTTTATTACATTCATACAACTTTAAAATACTTTAAAACGGTCAGTCTGGTCGACAATCGCGGTATGACAGTCGAAAGTATAATGAATTGCCGCCAGCTTTAGCCTAAAACCGCGGCTTTAAAGCATGTTTAGGGAGCGACTATTTCGTTCACAACATTCAAGATGATGACAATATAGAATTTAGGTGCCTTTTCTGTTCGCTTCTGTTGCGAGACTTCAGTTCCGACGAATTTCTTAAAACGTGGCCGAGTTGTCTGTTATGTTTAGCTAAAAGGATTCTAAATTTTTCAGCGAAATAAAACGGCTAGATTTTCCACGAAATCGAGTTTTTGTGACAACAGCTCATTCGTTTAATGTCGTATATATCACAAATTACTGACATAAAACGCGATCAGTGTATATCATATTATAGCTGAATGACTGTTTTAGATTTTGGTGCCGTTTGACGGTCATTGCTCAAAGGGAGTCAAAGTTATGAGCCAAAAACCGATATGACCGATTCGGCCATTTGGAACTATTGACTCACCTTAAGCCGTGCTTAAGTTTCCTATTTCATTCCGAACGGCTTCGTCAATACTACGTTTATCAAAAATTGATCAAACGTTTCCCTTACAGATATATTTATCAACTAAACTGAACGATTTGGTCTGAGGAGATATATTTTATAACCACAAAGCCTATATTTGATTATTAATAATCGACTTCAACATCCTGGGACGGACGCGCGAACTTCGCATATCTTTCGGCTTGACACTTTGGCTCCACTTCGGAGATTTCCGAATTACGCACGCACCCACGCACCCATGAAGGTGATGGCATAGTGTGTTACTGGCATAAAGCCAGTAACCACAAAAATCAAAGGACCCCTTGAAATCTTCATGCCCCCTCGTCATATTAAATGAACCTTCCCTAAATAGACTTCCTTTTAAATAAATTTTATTCGCGCGCGCTTAGCATATTAAATAGCTCGCCCTTATCATTACGTCTGTTTTGTTTGTATTCCACGTACAACTGAAATTGTAAAAATCCATTCTTTCCCTGGAGATGGGCCAGGGGCCCGAAAGCTTGGAAAATAAAAATCCATTTACGTGGAAGTAACAACTTGGACATTGAAGTCTGAAATTATTAACTCGGGAATTATTAACTCGGAAATTATTAATTAACTCGGAAATTATTAACTCGGAAGTCTGAAGTCGGAGGAAAAGTCGGAGGAAAAGTCTGTGACGCAGGCTACACAGGACCCCGATGATTCCTAAAAGCCGGGCTCCCTGTGGTCGTTCTTGCAATGCATACCGGGATGTTTTAGAAACGTGATCAGCCGTCAGTGTCGCCGCAGTTGAAAAGTGGGTGAATTGTGGTTGAAGTTTATCGCTTAAATGGCGTTTTACTATTTGCTTGTGGAAAACACACGTTGGTAAGTGATTATTAATAGCCCTAGAAGTGTTTTGCGTTCGACAATTATGTGATTTTATGCCGATAAGTCACTCGAAGTACCGAATCAACACAAGGCGAAAAATGGCGCCAAAAGTCTTTGATCGAGGGAACTTTTTAATCGACGTAGTGCACGTTGATTTCTTTTCTAAAAAATTCCTTTTTTCTCTCTCGAAATAACTGTAGTGTTCGATGGATTTTATAATGGACTAGTACAATCGTCAATAGTCAATGCTTCGAATCGTGCATGCATGAGCAGACTTCCTGACTAGATCCCCAAACACTGACCCCTCTGGTAGAAATTCTTCATAAGAAGACAACCCCCACATTCTCATGGTGGAAAAACTGTAGAATAAATAATCAGTAATTGTGTGAACATTTAAATGTATATATTTTCTGAATGTAAATCACTATAATATACTATATTTAAAATGCACTCATTATAAAACTTCATCCTGTGTTAGGGTGGGTTTGCGTCGCACTACCCCCCTGATAGAAATTGCTAATGAAACAAACTTTAGTAACTTTTGACGAAATTTATGATCATGTTCATCATGAACCTCTGCCTGTGCCAGGGTGGGATTGCATTGCATCGCAATACCCCCTGATAGAAATGTAAAAAATAGGCACACAATATGTGCATGTGGCTAGAGCCATTAACAGTCTGCCAAAACAAAATGGAAAATTACATGTCAAAGTGGAAAATATCAAAGTCCGAAACACTCCTGAGATAGTTTCGGAATAGTCTCCAGTCTAAACCAATGAGAAGCAGCCATTTCAAGAGACTGTATCGATTTTAGAAACTGTTTCTGAAACTGACCAATCGGGTGTTAGCTATATCAGATTACAAAGAAACAGTTTCCTCTCTGAGCCAATCAACGTAACGTATTGGTAACATGTTTGGCTTTTATCTGTCAACACTTCATTACAGCAGCACAATTTTCAAAATAGAAGTTACCTTGTACTTTGTTATTGATTTTTATAGCATCTTATCCTAGAAACTGTATAAATTCGAAGATTGATTTTCGAAGATATTTATTCTCGAGCGGAAGACGGACAAAACGATCGTATCCGACGATAAATGATTTTTATAACGCAAGGATATTTACTGTCGAGACGATCGTTCAGGCTCGATCGTTTTTGTGTTTAGTAGGATTCGCTGATTAATATCCGATGCTGTCGAAGTTTTGAAAATCATTGCTCTTTTAAAAGCATAGCTGTTGAAGCCGGCCGAACCAGAAACAGTTTCTTCTTTAAGCCAATAGTATGTGACCTATCTTCTTTTATCTATCAAAATGTGACATACCGTACATCCGGCTGAAGTGAAAGATCACAGCGACCAAAAAGACAAGATTATATTTGCTATGTAGTTCATGTAGAAATACTTTATCGGGGGTTCCTTTTAACTTCGGGCAGCTATAATAATCGGTCTCGGGTTTTTATTTTTTATTTTTTTTGATTTACCAAGCGAAATTTGGGCCGTGTTTTAAGCTAGCCGAGTTTTTGTTTTCTATTCTTTGGAGTCACAAAAACAAAAAGGACAAAACACCTCCTGTATGCTTTATTATTAAAACCTTCGTCTCAACTGGCTTAAAGTCCAAAGTTTCACTTCTTAAAAATTATTTGTGTTTGCAATTTGACTATCCCAGGACTCCAGACGTGAACTTGTCACACTTCACCGCGCAATTCTGAAGACACCTCCGATCATCTTTCGATATCAACTCGAAAACATTTATTCTCGAGACGGTCGTTTTTGTCTCTTTCGTAGGATTTCGATGCTGTCGAGACCTGTTGAAGTCGACCTTGAAAATCATTGCTTTAAGCGTAGAAACAGTTGTTGAAGCCGGTCAACCAGACCTGAATTGTATCAGTTTACAGAGAAACAATTTCTTCTCTGGGCCAATCGAATGCGGGCAAGTCTTCTTTGATCTGTCAAAATGTGACATACATCTCACCAGAAAGGATTATATTTGCGATGTAACTCATGCAGAAATACTTTATCAGCCAGCTATAATAATCAGTCTTGTTTTGTCCGACATTTTCGAGACCTTGTAAAATGTGATTTGCATAATTGCGTTTATATGGTACTCGTGTTGTCGTCCTATAATTGCCTTATAACCCTCATCCCAACTGGCTTTTAAAAAGTTCTAAATTTTCACTTGAAATTATTTGAATGTGCAATCCTAGGCCCCAAAAGTTCTTTCAATCGAGCGCCGTGTACGTCGCCTAGACAGACGAAAGTAGATTAGGTGCAAGCGAATCTCGACGTACTTTGGCTAGCCTGCGTAGCTGGCGGTTTAAGGAGGAGAAGAGAAACTGTGGTTTCTCCTCTCCCTTTTCCTTTCTTCTCCCCCCCACACCCCCAAACCGCCAGCTATGCAGGCTATACTTTGGCGTGCTTTGAGACGATTTTTTTGACCACACTTTCAACATCAACTCGAAGACTATATTTTCGAGACAGTCGTTTTTGATGTGTCTTTCGTACTAGAATTTCGACGTTGTAATTCTTGAAGATCATTTGCTGTAGTGTATCAGTTTATAATTACAGAGAAACAGTTTCTTCTCTGAGCCAATAGCATGTGACCTGCCTCTTTTATCTGTCAAAATTTGACATGTTTGATGAGAAGTGAAAGATCACAGCGACCCAAAAGGACAAGATTATATTTGCTATGTAATTCATGTAGAAATACTTTATAGGGTTCTTTTTAACTTCAGGCAGCTATAATAATCGGTCTTGTTTTGTCCGCCTGAATTTTGTATGTTTTATTTATTTATTTATTTATTTATTTATTTATTTATTTATTTATTTATTTATTTATTTATTTATTTATTTATTTATTTATTTATTTATTTATTTATTTATTTATTTATTTATTTATTTATTTATTTATTTATTTATTTATTTATTTATTTATTTATTTATTTATTTATTTATTTATTTATTTATTTATTTATTTATTTATTTATTTACTATATTTATATATATGCACATATACCATAGATGTTTCAACGTAAACCTTATAAACTACAGTATATATGAAAATAGTATTACAAGTATTTACCCGCCAAAAGACTTAAATTCCTGGCCGTTATAATTATTCCGACAGGGTCACTTGTCTGAATTCACCTGGATTCGACTCTTCACTATTACATCTAAAAAACCCTCATCCCTATGTATTTAAAACGTACTTGAACTGATGTTCGATTGGCGCTGGATTCTCACTTACCAAATTTCGCTTGGTAAATCAAAAAAAATAAAAAATAAAAACCCGAGACCGATTATTATAGCTGCCCGAAGTTAAAAGGAACCCCCGATAAAGTATTTCTACATGAACTACATAGCAAATATAATCTTGTCTTTTTGGTCGCTGTGATCTTTCACTTCAGCTGGATGTACGGTATGTCACATTTTGATAGATAAAAGAAGATAGGTCACATACTATTGGCTTAGAGAAGAAACTGTTTCTGGTTCGGCCGGCTTCAACAGCTATGCTTTTAAAAGAGCAATGATTTTCAAAACTTCGACAGCATCGGATATTAATCAGCGAATCCTACTAAACACAATAACGATCGAGCCTGAACGATCGTCTCGACAGTAAATATCCTTGCGTTATAAAAATCATTTATCGTCGGATACGATAGTTTTGTCCGTCTTCCGCTCGAGAATAAATATCTTCGAAAATCAATCTTCGAATTTATACAGTTTCTAGGATAAGATGCTATAAAAATCAATAACAAAGTACAAGGTAATTTCTATTTTGAAAATCGTGCTGCTGTAATGAAGTGTTGACAGATAAAAGCCAAACATGTTACCAATACGTTACGTTGATTGGCTCAGAGAGGAAACTGTTTCTTTGTAATCTGATATAGCTAACATCCGATTGGTCAGTTTCAGAAACAGTTTCTAAAATCGATACAGTCTCTTGAAATGGCTGCTTCTCATTGGTTTAGACCAAGAGACCATAATACTAAGAGAGTGAAGCTCAGTATTGATGTCTGTGCCATGTTCGTGGCGGCTAAGGCTATTTTTAGTAACTTTGCCATCGCGCGCGCAAGGCTCTTAGACAATAGAATTCAAACGGTCCCGTCCGCGCGCACGTCAAAAATCAAATTCTATTGGTGGAGGGACTTGCGCGCGCGATGGCGAAGTTACTAAAAATAGCTTAGCCACCACGAACATGGCACAGACATCAATACTGAGCTTCGCTCTCTTAGTATTATGGTCTCTTGTTTAGACTGGAGACTATTCCGAAACTATCTCAGGAGTGTTTCTGACTTTGATATTTTCCACTTTGACATGTCATTTTCCATTTTGTTTTGGCACACTGTTCATTGTATTAGTTTTAATCATGGACATGCCAACTTGAACCAGATGTCTTTGTTTCTTACATAGAAACAAATTACCACGCTTGAACTTGCTTCCATGTTAGAAACAAAGACCTCAAACAATGCAAATTCAAGATGGTGCCTCATGAATAAAACGAATAGCTGGCCCTGAATTACTGCGTTTTTTGGTATTCTGCAAACTCTGACTTTAAAATGCCAACCGCTAATTTGCGTTTTTGCTTCTGTCAATCAAAAGTAAATATCACTAATACGAATAACTTTTAATACCAAAATTATAATATAGCTAATATATAATCTCTAAAGATCAAATTTGGTCATTTGGTAGGATTTTAGGAACTTTTAGTATTGATTTTTCGATGCTTTGTTGAGGTGGGCGGAAGCGAATAACCGAATTCCAATGGGCTGTTTGAAGGTCAGAGTTTGCAGAATATTGAAAACCGCAGTACGGATATTAGAGTATTAGAATCTCAAGGCCTTTGCAATGGAGTTCAATGGATGGATTCCCAGTCTGTCTTCAAATACCATCTTTATGTAATTTTGGCCCCACATACAGTACTGCTCTCGAGTAACGTAACCTCTACTCGCGAGTACGAGTAGCGAGTACGAGTGGTGACTCGAGAGTCCTTGATTTCTGAATATTCATGAATTACTTAACGACTCGCAACTTTCGAGTACGAGTCACTCGCGAGTCAAACGAGTCAATTCATTTCTAAAGCACAGGTAGATTTGTAGAAATCAAGAGAATTTCAAGATCAAAATTAAAAGCATTGAACAAAATGAATAACTCCCTAGTTACGGGATGGTTTTCAAAAGATAGATCGCAAGGTGGCCAGATCGCAAGGTCAACAAAACGGTTTAAAAGTAACGGTGATTGTTTTGGTGGTAACTTCCCGTCCATGTCTAGCTCTTCGATGATGTCGATCAACATGAGATTTTGGATGTTCTTGATGAAGAGGTCAAAATAAAGCCGAATAAAAAGATAATTGATGCGCTGTTGCGGTTGACAACTTGAAATAAACAATGGCGCTTCGGATCTGGCATTCCCTTTGAATCATCTTTTCTTTGGCTTATTTTCAACAGTTATTGCTCATCCATTTAATGATTGACTTCCAAAGTCATAAATATAGTTCTTTATAAACGTAGGTCCAGAGGAAGTATCAGTTTATTTTCAACTCTTTATTTTTAAGTGACAGATAGGGTGTGAATAAACACACTTTCGATGTGAAATCTACAAGTCCTGGCGAATGTTATCGGAGTGAAAATCTCTTCTCCAAATTCTTGTTTTTTTGCTTTTTCTAGCCGATATTTTATTCAGAACGATAACTTTGGACATTTTTGTAGATAAATATTTGATCATTTTTTACTAAACACAGACTCATCTGTAGGTCCGAACTCGGAACTTTTGTTCCATGTTAATCAACCTCGCCGGTAGCTTATCTTGTTCGATAATCAGATGTCAGTCGCCAGAACTTTTATCATGCAAATTTGACTTAAAATTAGAACAACATTTAAAGAAATTAACAAATCATTTCAATCACTGCTTTAGATAACAAGAAATTCCTGAAACAGTAAATAAAAAATCGTTTTGAGCAAATTTTCACAAGAAGAAATACATCACTGTGGTAGTCAGGTCACGGGGTTAATTAATAAGCACGTGGGAATGCGATTGTCAAATCTTTGCATAACCAACCAAAATGTCGAAAACAATTCGCCGTCCATCCATGCCTCAGGCACATGGCAAAGGGCCCTTCACCTCCGCTTGGCAAAACTTCTAAGGGTTCTAATGCGAGTGGGCAATTACTTCCTATTAAGAGCCCAATCTCTAGATCTTGCATGAGATTGGGTATCCTGTCGATCAGTGAACGAAGATTATTCAACTTGCTGATAAGTTGAGGAGTTGGAATTTGCTCGTGTGAGACTGGGATCTCGTGCCTTGTATAGCAGTGAGGTAGCTGAATTGGGTTATCGTCCTTCAGGTCACAGACGGTCAGCCCCTTGATGATGAAACTGTCTATCATGCTTTGGCCATGCATGGTTCCGAGTTGTAGAGAGGTCTTAGTTCCTTTAGCTTCTAAATCATCCATCAGGCTTTCTGTAATGAAGCTGCCTGAGCTTCCATTGTCGTACAATGCATAAGTGGTAGTGGAGTTTCCCTCTTCGCTGGTAACTTTAACGGGAATTATAGATTGGAGAACAATTGAATGAGTGGGTTGACCTTTGCTGGTGTCTGTACACGTGCTACTGACAGCTTTAGTGGGCTTATCGCTCTTGCTATTTTCACGTTCTTTGATGCTGAAGTTTTCTACGTGGAGTGTGGTTGGGTGTGGCTTTTTGCAAGTCGCACACGTCCTTTTGTTGGTGCAAGCCTTGGATCTGTGATTGGTTCCGTAACAGGAAAAGCACGTTCTTTTCTGTGATGAACTTCTTTCTCTCTTCAATACTTTTGTCAAGGTAGTCCTTACAGTCTTCTAGGTCATGTGACTTGTTGCAGAGAGGGCATTGTACTGGCTTCTGTTGAGGAATTGCAGACCCGGCCCCATCAGGGCTACTGACAGGTTTGACTAAAGATGTCGCTAGGCTTCCAGTGGGTCTGTGCCTATTCTGGGAAACAGGCTTTTTAACGAATGGCTCTGCTGGCCTTGAAATCTTAGACCTGTTGTCTAGTTTACTTAGAGCATCTTTGCTGTAGACTGGGTCATTGTTGGTTTCAGCTGCGTGCTCTACGAATGAGACCAGGTCAGAAAAGGCGGGACTTCTTTGCTGTTGCTGTCTGATGTTAAGTACTCTTTCCCTCCACTTACTTTGCAGGTAGCTAGGTAATTTCTGAATGACAGCTTGCATATTTGGCGTGTGGTTTAAGATATCCATGTACGAAATGTTCTTCATTGCATTCTTACATTTAATAAAAAACATGATTCTTCATGATTCTTTTAAAATTTGTACTAAACCACTGTTTCTTTGAGTTTGACAATATTCATTATCAACAGATCTTCGGGTGTCCTATGGGTTCTCCAGTAAGTGCGCTACTCGCTAATATGGTCATGGAGCACGTAGAAGAGCTAGCTCTGAGCACGTCAACCAATCCACCCAAGTGGTGGTTCAGATATGTCGACGATAGCCACTGCTGTCTAAAGAGAGATTATGTTCTAGATTTTCATCGACATCTAAACTCCGTCAACAAGAATATTCAGTTCACATACGAAGAAGAATCTCCTAGCTCTGGTCTGGCCTTCCTTGATACCAACACCAAGCGCTCCGAGGAAGGAAGCATCATCATTAGCGTGTATCGCAAACCTACGCACACTGAAAGATACCTTGATTTTCATTCTCACCATCCTGCTACACATAAAAGATCAGTAGTAACAACGCTCATTCGTCGCACCAAAGAAATACCATCAACTGAAAAAGAAAAGGAAGCCGAGTTGTCTCATGTTAAAAACGTGCTGCGGGACAACAACTACCCAGCCCATTTCATACGAAAATGTGAAAGGAGCATGATGACAGATGGCTCTAACAACCATACCGCGGTGAATGGCGACAATAAAGAACCAGTCAAGACAATCTTGGTACCCTATGTGAACGGCGTCTCTGAAAAGATCAGCAGAGTTCTTAAAGCATACAACATAAAAATCGCCCACAAACCTGTAATAAAGATCACCAATTCGTTTCCACGACCTAAAAGTAAAAAAGACCCAACGCTCACGACTGGAGTTGTCTACATGATCAAATGTCAAGATTGTGACTTTGTATACTACGGTCAGACGGAAAGGTCCTTGCATACAAGAATTGCTGAGCATAGGAGGGCAGTATGCCACAACCAACCATCATCTAAGATCGCTCAACATGCTAACGAAACAGGACATGACTTTGACTTTAAAAACACTAGAACGGTGGACAAGGAGAGCGATTTCCATCAAAGGCTCTTTTTAGAAGCTTGGTATTCGGACCTTGATGACAAATCAAGGAACGATCGAATCCAAATTCCAGACATTTATAGAACTCTTGTAAATTCTTACAAATCTCGCGCGCGCTAATTGTTACCGTTATAATCGCGCGTGCAAACGTTTTTTGTCACACTGAAGAAGGTCCGCGTTTGGACCGAAACGTCTGTAAAACTTTTCATCAAAATAACTAAGCTAGAGACAACCAAATAAATTATCTCTTTAGAGATGTTGCATCATCATGTTTAACCGGAGGCCATCTTTGAAGTTGTACAGTGTAGGCTACTGAAACCTTGTAGGGATCCCCGTATTCCTTGTCGAGTAGTTTTCTCGCTGCAGCATAACCCTCTTCAGGAGGCAGGTGTAAGCAACCTTCGATCAAGTCTTTCGGTTCATTTGCGAGATGTTGGTGAATGTAGTAAAGCAGATCAGCATCACTTGTCGTTTTGGATTGGATACGTGCATCGAACGCCATGATGAATGGCTTATATTCCAAAATGTTTCCTTTGAACAGAGGCACTTTTGGCTGAGGAAGTCTCATGGCGGCTGTCATCTATTTATGCTGTTGGATTTGGGTGTTCAGCAGGCTGGTGAAGGAACTTTCAGTGATGTGCGCCATGGTTGGTACTGGAGTTGAACACATGTCGAAGAGGCCGTCGGGCATCATCTCGTTGATTACTCGTGGGTAGGTCCCTTTCTCTTTGCTCTCCGTTGAACGGACATTAGGTCCATGCTTCACTGGACTGATGTAAGGTACGTTTGAGTTGGGGTCAGCAGCAGTAACTGTAGGAATGCTTTCGTTGCGTTTGTAGCATTTATACTAGTTGCGTTAACGTTCTGATCCGTTGCTCTGAAGTTAGTTGATTTGGCATGGCTTTCCGTTGCGTTACCGTTAGTTGCGGTGACATGGCTTTCTGCTGTGTTACAGTTAGTTGCATTAACGTGTCTTTCCGTTGCGTTACCGTTAGTTGCGTTGATGTGGCCTTCCGTCACGTTATCGTTAGTTGCGTTGACACTACATTGTGTTGCTCTGACGGTAGATGTGTTGACGTTTCTTTCCGCTGTATCGACGTTACCTGAGCTGTCTTTGCATTCCGTTGTATTTTCGTTAGTTGCGTTGGCGTTCCGTTGCGTTTCACTGACGTTGGATGCAGTATTGCTGGGGTCGTTGACGTTGTGCTCGATTGAAATGGTGTTAGGTACGCGGACGTTGTGTTTGGTTGTATTGTCCATGTTGATGTTGTCTTCTGTGGTATTTGCCCTTTGTGCGTTGACGTTGTCCTCCGTTGTATTGACGTTTCGTATGTCGGCATTGTCTTCCATTAGTGGGTTTGACTTAGCGACACACTCATCTGTCAAACCACACAGTTCTTCTTCAATAGATGCGTAAACTCGCTCTCGTGCGCAAGACTTTGCGATGTTTATTTCGAATTCAAGCTCCCTGTTTGCAGCTTCAAGGTCTTGTCGGCGTTTCAACAGGGATTTCTCAGCAATCATTTCTGCTTGCTTCAGACGTTCTTTCTCTCTTAATGAAGCTGCAGATCTCAAAGAACCCACCGATCCGTAGTGGCTTGATCGTTGTGAACGGTTTGATGTCCTAGATACCTCAGAAATAACAGAACCTGCTCGTGAGCTTTCTGCGATTGTTGATAGTCTATCTTCTGCTGCCTCTAACCACTGCGTTACCTGGTTCTTTTCAATTCAAATTCAAGGGCTGCACTTTGTTTATTGAGAAAGTAATCATATTCTTTGTCCTTTTCTTCATCTGTAGTTTGTTCGTATATTTCTTCGTGAATCTCTTGAAATTTGTTGAATAAAGTGTCTAGATCGACTAAAAGTTTCTTGACGATATGTACATTTTCTTCGCTAGACATTTGATTCGTAATTTTAGTCCTTTGTTTCGTAGTTGATGCTAAAGCTGCCGTACGTTTACTCTTCAATCGACGAATTAGTTCTGGTGGATTGTGTGATGGGTTTCTGGCCATGTTTTCATTGTTCTGGCGAGTATCAGATGAAGGCGCCAGATTGTCTGGCTCAGTACATTCCAAACATTCCATTGAAACGATGCAGCTTTGACTTTAATATACGATTGGGCAATCAACGATGAATTTACTGACTAAAACGGTGTTAACTTCCATTAAGAACGGTCTTTACCTTGAGTCGTTAGATTTGGAGTAATTTGTGAACAGTGATGTAGCGGCGAAGTACTTGCAAGACGCTCACATGGTTACGTTGGAAACTTTAATGACTTATCGATTACGAGACGGTTATAAGAGTTGATGAGGTTCACAACTATAGAAATAATGTTAGAAAGCCGATTACAATATAATCAAAGAATAAGGTATAAATCAAACGAAAAAACTTACATTTTATCCCTTTGTGGCTACATGACGTTCAGATAACAAAACAATTAATCTACTGACATCCGATACATTTGATATATGATATGGTCTATGATATGGTCTCGTACCATATCCCGATAAGCGGGCACGGCCGCAACATACAATAACTTATGTAACGAACTCTCGTTCCCGCCTCAATGTACATTTAACTTTAATCCATGACGAACTCTCATCCCCGCCTCAATGTGCATTTTAACTTTGATACGTGACGAACTCTCTCAATGTCATGCTTCGTTTGTCACCAACACAAGTACAGATCTCAGCCTCCGACATAATTCAATGTTATGTGCATAGATGGGCAGTGCTAAACCGCGAAACGCCGAAACGGAACACCGAAACGAAACAATAACGAAACAATAACGAAACAATACTGAAACGAAAAGTGAACAATCATTTTTTAACTGTACGAGAACAAAAATATTGATATAAGTTATGTATGGTAAAGCCCCGCCGCACACGTACAGCGAGTTGATTTCCTTTCCAGCAAGATCAAAGCATCCTACTTGATATTTATAAGTTGTCAACACTAGTAATTCTCTTCGAGTTCTTCTTCATCACTGTACAACCGGGAATGATAGGAATATTTACGGCATAGTTGCTCCTGTTTTGGTGTGGCTGGCCTTGAGCCAGCCTCAATCTGTGGACTGGGACTGGGCATCACGTGTCTATTTCACACAGCAAGCCCACCGTTGTACAAAAATCTTTCTTTCCGTGTGAGTGATGGCTTCCATCGAAGGTATGTAAGAACGGCTCATATCAAATCATATTAGAAGCGTTTACAGCTAAAAAAAGTGTTCTGTTTTTGAGTTATTATAAAACGAATATAGTCATTTTCCATCTTCTGTGTACAATATTTGTTGATGGGCTGAATTTTTCAAGATATCAAAGGATTCAAATTCTCTTTAGACACAACGATGGAGGACGTGGAGGATAATGATAAAGATATTGATGTGAGTATTTTTCTCTAATAAGATTAGATTGCTCTGACTACAATGTGAGTCGTAAACCACATGCTGTCGAGTGAGAGTCCTATACAACCAAGTTATAGCTTAGTGAAATCATTTCTTCTAAATTCGATGAATAAAGTCAAAGATTTCCAACATGTGACAGTTCCACAACACACTGAAATAGCTTTTTTTAAGTCCCCCTCATCTGATGAATTTGTCAAGTCTATGGTCTGAAACTATATTATAAGGATTTTAGAATGAAATTGAGAGTGATCACACTAAGCCTGTGAAATTAGTATTAGACCCAATAGACATTAGTAGAGAATATTTCATCTGTTTATATTCCTAACTATTAATTTCCGTTTCACTAATTTAGTGCGCTCCGTCTACTTTACACATAAGGCTACACCGTATACATTAGCCAATATTTTTTCAACTACTGTTTGAGAATTTTCCAAAATTATTTTGACATATTTCCTTTTAAAGTAAGATGTTAAAATTTTGTAAAGCACTCCGGTTTTCTTTGAAGTGAATCGCTAAAGCTTTTTCAAGCATTTTTGCCCACCTCAAAATCCCAGTTGAAAAAATACCCTGCATGCCCACCACTCCCCCCTCTTTTTGAAAGCTATTTCAGTGTGTTGTGGAGCTGTCACATGTTGGAAATCTTTGACTTTATTCATCGAATTTAGAAGAAATGATTTCACTAAGCTATAACTTGGTTGTATAGGACTCTCACTCGACAGCATGTGGTTTATGACTCACATTGTAGTCAGGGCAATCTAATCTTATTAGAGAAAAATACTCACATCAATATCTTTATCATTATCCTCCACGTCCTCCATCGTTGTGTCTAAAGAGAATTTGAATCCTTTGATATCTTGAAAAATTCAGCCCATCAACAAATATTGTACACAGAAGATTGAAAATGACTATATTCTTTTTATAATAACTCAAAAACAGAACACTTTTTTTAGCTGTAAACGCTTCTAATATGATTTGATATGAGCCGTTCTCACATATACCTTCGATGGAAGCCATCACTCACACGGAAAGAAAGATTTTTGTACAACGGTGGGCTTGCTGTGTGAAATAGACACGTGACGCCCAGTCCCAGTCCACAGATTGAGGCTGACTCGAGGCCAGCCAAACCAAAACAGGAGCAACTATGCCGTAAATATTCCTATAATTCCCGGTTGTACAGTGATGAAGAAGAACTCGAAGAGAATTACTAGTGTTGACAACTTATAAATATCAAGTAGGATGCTTTGATCTTGCTGGAAAGGAAATCAACTCGCTGTGTGCGGCGGGGCTTTACCATATATAACTTATATAAATATTTTTGTTCTCGTACAGTTAAAAAATGATTGTTCGCTTTTCGTTTCGGTATTGTTTCGTTATTGTTTCGTTTCGGTGTTTCGTTTTGGCGTTTCGCGGTTTAGCACTGCCCTGCATAGATAAGTGAAGAGAAGTTATTACATTACCTCGAAGTTCTCTGGTTGAGCATTTTCCACATCCCATTGTTTGTTAGCCACGGCAGCAGGCACTTCAGGTTCTTGAGCTGGAGGAGCAACTTGAGCTGGTGCCGGAGCGGCTACAAGATCATTTGGATATTGGATTTCTCCAGCTTCAGCCATATCGAAATACCAAGAGCTATAAACTAAAAGGAACGATAATAGTCAGCAAGTTTCAGAAAATTATAGCCAAAAACTAAAACAAAGGTAAAAGAACACCGAGAAGACCAGAGCATTTACCGTTCACCTTGCTGAAGTTGAGCAATGCGGTAATTAATTCATCATGGGTTATCTTTTAGACTCTGCGCTAATGTATACAGTGTGAATAGGCACAGTATTTTGCACTGTGCCCTATGCTGTCATGCCTTCCGTCACCAGCAATGATGATGTCATCTCCTGTTTGCTTTAATGTATTCACAATTTTTTCCTGGTATGTCTTCCAGTACTGGTAGATGGTTGGGAACAGCTTATTCTAGAAATCAAACATATATATATTATGTATTTTGTTGAATGAAAACAAAGAATAACATCCATAATTATAGATAAATAATGAATTGAACAGAACTTTGACAAATGACCCCAAAACAGTGTTGCCCTACTTTACTAGTTTCCCCATGGTTTTATTTAGTATAATGCAAAACATGTCCTTGCATGAAAAATGTTATTCATGCACAATATGTTTAGATTGTGCACTCAATTGGTCTCATATAAAATATACTCACCTTCTGATGCCTAAAATATGTCTGTAGAGATATACAGGAAACACCTATGTGTCTGAAAATCTGGATGACTTTCGAGGCTGAGCTGCCAGACAAAATTCCAAAGCAAAGCAAAAAATTGCCTACTGACTGCTAGTTTCGTCTGCATGAATCGAACTTGGAGGCTCCTCTTCTACCTCAATTGTTTCGTATTCTTCGACGTCTTCTTCAATTGGGCACTGCTCTGCGGTTTTATGGCTATCTTTATTCTTCCTTCAGCTTAGTATTAGCTAATTAATCAAACAATCGAATATAAATTGTATGTTCTATAAAAAACGTATGAAGAAACGATATGAAGTCATATAAAAATGTTGAGATACACACCTTTTTCCAAATCGCTAATAACGGAGTATAGATAGATACAGATAGATAGATAGATAGGTACCTTGATTTCAAATCACATCATCCAGTATCTCACAAATTGTCAGTAGTTAACACCCTTATACATCGTGCTAAAGACATTCCATCCACAGAGGAAGCCAGAGAAAAAGAACTTACACACGTAAAAAGAGTGTTGACTGCTAACAATTATCCCACTAAATTGGTTCAAAAATGTTTAAGGCAAGGTTCAGATTCCAGATTCCACCCGTGTTACCGATATCCATGCTGATGAAGAAGTGCAACAGCAACAAAGACCTACAGTAGTTCTTCCTTACGTCAAAGGGATGTCAGAAAGACTTAGTAGAGTTCTTAAACAACATGACATCAAAGTAGCTCATCACCCCTTAAACAAGATGTGCAACCTCTTCCCTCGTCCCAAAGATCGTGTGGAAAAGCCAAACCAGACTGACGTTATATACAAAATAAAATGTCAAGAATGCAATTTTGTATATTACGGTCAAACTGAAAGAGCGTTGAGAACCCGCGTAATGGAGCACAAACGAGCCATTGCCAATAATCATCAGAACTCAAAGGTCGCTCAGCACGCATATGAAACTGACCACGCATTTGACTTTGAAAACATCGAAATAGTTGATAAAGAAAAGAACTACCACCAGAGACTATTTTTAGAGGCATGGTACACCATCAATGACAAGGATGCTGGAAATGACTGTCTGCAAATTGCAGATATTTATAGAACATTAAAAAATCCTTGCGCACTAAACACGCACGTGCTATAATAAGTTTGAATTCTCGCACAAGCAATCTTTTGTAATCACTGATGAAGGCCGGAGTCAATGGCCGAAACGTCTACAATTAAAAGAAAAATCAGAGACAAAAATCTTTATAAAATTTGAATTTTATGGATCCTGATTGCAATTTCAAAATCTTTACAATTCTCTTCTCGTTGTTTAGGCATTTACATCCACGACATCAGTAAAAATCATTGTTCACATGAGTATCGACTTGTTGTTGATCATTGTCTTGTTGTTCTTCAGGTTGAGCTTGATGGTCAGCTTGATCAGTCGATTGCTGTTCTGGAACTTTGGCAATCAGCTCAAAGTCTGCATCGGTTCGTCCAAGAATGTCTCTTCTCATCTAAAATAAATAAGGAAAACTTTTAGCTTTACTCAAAAACACTGAAACATTAAGCACATCTGACGGACTTACATGATGAAGACTTCGCTCAGATATGCCTTCCAGTTGAGACGAGGTACTTGGTGAGTCGATGTCTTTGTCGATCTTTGACTGGATTGTTGGTTTGACACACACACCAAGATCGTCTCTTTTCAGTTTTGCACAAACTTCACGGATGTGTGCGAATGATATCTTGTTGTGAAGCAGTCTTGCTCAAAATGAGCAGAGCATATTCGAGAATTTGTCGTGGGAGTCCACTTCACATGTTTGAGTTTTACAAAGTCAATCCACTCTTTCTTTCTCTTTTGAGCCACAGAATTCGTTTTAAACTTTGATTCTTGATATGGAATCTTGTGCAAGGACACAGTGTTGGATGGCTTGTTTGTACAGCCGTAAACTACGCAATAATAAGGCATTTTCAAGAAGATAAAAAACTTTCACTAAAAACTTTCACTGATTTGACAACTTCCAGGTTCAACAAGCTTGGACTCGCTCGAATGATGTCAGGAAACTTTGGGTTCTAATAACAAACCGGCTTGGTCAAAAAGCCACAGGAAGCCTGCCTTATCATTTCCCCCCGTCTTTGTTGATCAAAAAAAGACGGGGATGCATCAATGACGCCAAAAAATTCGAAATATCACTCAGAATGACTTATATTTTTGAAATTAAATGGTAAAAAGTATGCGTCAGTTAAGCTTTAATTCCACTTTTCCCAGGTGTATCAAAATCCAGTGATAGTAAAATGTTTGAACTTCACGCTTTTTCTGTGTGAGTGCTTGCATGCTCAAACATAGTCACTAATTTGCATATGAAAAACAAAACCTTTGTATATCGGTCTGAAAAACAGAAAATACAGAAAAACTCTAATAAGTAAAAGACAAAGGAAAATCAACATTGAACCAAGACTTAAGTTCAACCCACTCATACAAAAACTCTAGAAATAATGTTATTTCAAATTTGACATATTCAAAACATTTTTATTGCTAAAAAACACAGTATGATAAATGTTTTTGCGAGTTCACTCTGAAAACACTTTTTGCAAATTAGAAAAAAAATAGGCAAATTCCATGGTTGGTCTCACCTTTGCATTTTCACATTTTAAATGGTTGTAGAGTATTATTATATAGGAGGAGTACTTTAGGGAATTAACTCTTACTGATTTCATTTCAGTGTTGTACTGATAGTTTGCTCTAGTGTTTTTGATTTACAATACTTGAAGTAAGCATTGAAACACTAGAACAAACCATCACTACAAGACCCAAACAAAATCAGTAAGAGTTTACTCCCTAAACCATCTAGCTTTCAATTCATGAAATGATTATCAAATTGAAATTTGAAATTAGGAGTTATTGACTCTTTAAATTTCTAAATTATGACAATTAATATTAAACTAAAATACCTCAATGAAGTAATTTATTACTTAATCAATTTTGTAAGTGTTTCAAACAATGTATTCTTCTTGTTGCTAAAACATCTTCTATAACACAAAAATTACATGTTGACTCAACCTTACTAGTCTGTACATGTAAAAGCACATTAGTATAGCAGTACCTAACAGTTACCCAGACCTAGGGAACTCAGTAATTCATCTTTGAAAATCAAAAAGGTACATGTAGCTAAATATAAAAACATTACAATATACCTTACAGCTGTAAAATATATAGTGTATACTGTTGTGCCTGTTGGATATTTACTTGTTAAAGAAACTTAGAACTGAAACAGCAACACTTTACATTTTGTTTTGTGAAGATTGCTTCATACACAATTGAAGGATTTGTTAGCGTCATCCATGACTGCCTTGAGTGATAAACAAAAGCTACTCATGTCAATGAAACAACTAGGCAAATTCACTGATAGCAAACATATTGAGGCAAAAATAGAATCTGTGTTATGAAATTTAACGTGGATTCTCCCAAGTCCAAAATTTGGCAAGCAGTTTGCTCCAGTTCAAAACTTCAAAAAATCCTGGAGTGTTTTGGAGTCTGCATCATTTACAAACTGCTCTAGGTATGCTTTGACTTTTTTCTCATCCTCACTCATTTCTTTGGGAAACCTTAAAGTACTAAGCAGATTGTCAGGGGATATCATGCTTTTCCCTGACACAAACAGCTTCTCAAAAAGATCACGAAACATTTTGGCTTGGAAGCCCAGAGTAGCCAGCCCCTCACGTAACTGGTCAAAGATAATTTTTGGCCTGCTGATGACATCCTGTATTATTATCACCTGAATATCCCTCATCTTGTTATCATTCTAGGGAGAAAGGAGATAAATGTTAAAAATAGAACTAATGTGATTGAGAAGGCATAAGTTGATGAGATTTTGTTATTGATTAGAAAATTACATAGCCAATGTTGACAAGCAAATTAGCCAGTGTTATTGGCCAAGCTCTAGGCTAAAGTTGATGACGTACTTGTTGCTGCATTATTGACCATACTAAATATCATTCAAACCAAATACAATAATGCTTTAGTAGAACGATTTCACATGACCAACTTTTTAAATGCAAATGAGCAAAACACTATGCTAATAACAAAATAGCATGCTAATGAGGAACACGCGCTAGCTGCACCCTTCATCGACGTGCAGAATGGTTGAGACACCATGTCCTGAAATTGACGTTGTTTCATATTGTATCCACCATGTAGGTCTTGAAGGAACGGCTATATATTCTGAACCCCCCCCCTCCCCCGACACAATGTTGGTTGGGTCAAGTGTTGGACATAGCAGCAATCTCCCAGGCCTACTCAACATTGAAAGAGTGGGGAGGGGGGAGCATAAAACAAGCACGACTAATTTAGGCCAAAATTGGGGCAGTGTCTCAACAGGTTCTGCACACCGTTGTTTGATTATTTTTTTTTAACAAGATGAATTCAAATAAACAAAATCAGTCTTAGGTATCAATTGGTTCTTTATCTGTACCTACAGATGTTCAGAGCAGATTTCTGCCATATGAAAATGAGTGTTATTACTTACTTCAAATTTGTTGTGAACATTTTTGCTTTATTATGTTCCATTTATGAAATTCACACGCCAAAAACAATAGGTAACAGTAAAGTTTGTGTGGAATACGAGTCTCTTCCTTTTTTTTTATTGTTGACAGATGGATACAGGTTGGAGGTGATTTGGTATTTTCCTTCAAGCAAAACAAAAGGAATTATCACTCTGCACAAACATTTTGTTCTCGATCACCTTTTGTTTCGCATTTGGTAGCACAAACTTATGCTTTATGGGCTTCTGCTCTGCACATTCAACACAATCCACGAGTTATGTCCACCTCTGGTGGGTCGATCTTGTTGACAGCTGAGGTCGAATTTTGCCCTTTCATAAATGATGTTGATCTTCTTGATGAAATGGTCATTAAAGCATCCATCAATTTGTAGGTCAAGTCTTTATGACCAAGAGTAAAGGTGCTGTTACAACGGCATTGGAAAACAAGTTGCTGTAGGATTGCAAAGTGTAACAGATTGTGTTGCAATTTTACTTTTTGCAATGCATTGCAGCAACTTGCAATGCCATTGCACAGTGTATCACCCTGCCAGTAACTTTTCTCGCAATTTTTAAGGCTTGTTTTCTATGAGTGCACACGAGTAATTTTCAAGATGGCGGCAAGAGAAGGTTCATTTGTAGATGTAGCAAAAGATGGTAATTGTAATACAAATCCCAAGCAATAGGACTTGGACTAATTGGTAGTAAAGGCCTTTCTCTTCTCTTCGGGCTGTCCAGGGCCTCGTCCAAGTGACACAATTTCGTTGTTCTTTGGGTTCTTTTTCGTCAAGTAATAACATCGCCATAATGACTCAACAATGACTCAACAACGAATGGCCGCCATCTTGAATCTCACTCCCAGCTTGCGTCAGCCAAAAATATTGCAAGTTGCTGGGGAAAATTGCACCGTGTAACAGCGCCTTAACGCTTTTAGAAATTTCATAAGTATTGCCTCCCATGACATAAATTAACCTACTAGCTTGAACTTTGTCATCCTTTTCATGTACCTCTGATGCAATGTGATAGAACTCGAAGTGTTTGATCCACACTGTCCATGCCTTGGGTTTCTTGGATTCTAGTTTCTTGGGTAAAGTAATTTGATTCGACATCTTAACTATTTCTGCTTCTTGTTCCTTGTCTCTGTTATTGCTTTAGAATTATTACAACACTTCTGACATCATGTGAAGTTAGATAAAAGTAAACAATGTTTTGATGTGCCTTTATTCCCCAAGGCTCTGTATAATAATACAATATTTATATCACATTACAAAGTGTAGCAATAACACAGGAAACCCATCAGGGGCCAGAGAATCTGAATTGGCTTTTGAACTATTTTCTTGGTGTGCAAGTTGTAATATGTCTAAAACACTTTAAGCCACTTAAATTCTGTCAGGTTCTCGTCACTGGCATCAAATTCAAGCAGTGTTTTTTTTAACCACACATCTTTCTTTGGAAGATATATACAATGTAAAGATTTGAAAAGGAAAGATGGAGACAGACTGTCTTCACCAAAAAAAAAACAAAAAACAACAGTGTAGCAATAAATGCCCGTGAAAGAGAGGGAAAAAATTGGACTTCAAATTCAAAAAGCCATTTACAAAGATCCTGCCAACTGCCTCCCACTCAGACTTCTGAAAATAATGTCTTACATTTGGAACTTTTTCAGAAGTGTTCTGAAACGCTTACTAACTTCATCGGAATTCCAAATCATGATGATAGTAATATATTCCCACTGAGAACTACCCGACACAAAGCCAGGAGATATGCTAAGATATGGGAAGGTGATCTCTCGAGGCGGTTGCGAGCGGGTAGCTCGCAGTGGAAACTGTGTTGATTCATCGCTGCGGGGAGGTGGGAGGGGCGTCGAGCTAGACTTGGTCTCTTCTGAACTGGTTCAAAGAGGGTTTTTTGGTGCACGGCTGGTAATTTATACTGATTCGAGCCCATGGAGAGGTGAGAAGTAATCCTCTGGGGTTTAATTCAGTCCGAATAACATCGTAAATGTGAAATATTTGGGGCATCGTGCGTGAAGTTCCCAGTGGGAATAGTAATATATTCCCACTGAGAACTACCCGACACAAAGCCAGGAGATATGCTAAGATATGGGAAGGTGATCTCTCTCGGCGGGCACTCCCTTGGGTGCTCTCTGTGAAAGGAAAGGTGCATACCACCACGATACCCAGGGCCATCCTATAAACATTGCCTTCTCTTGTCCTAAATCCCTGAATAAATATGTGCTATCCTCCCAAAACTCAAAAAAAAAAGAAGACTTGAATGGAACAGTGATAACCAACAGCTACTTAACGTTTGCAGAAACTATTGAGTATGATGAACGAAGTGTGCTAAGTTCCTGCACTACTGAGATTCCGGGATCAATTCGACCCCGCCATATCCAAAACTAGAGTGAGCGCACTCAACCCGTGAAATGGTAGTAGACTACTGCGGTAACCAGCAGATCTTATATCCATCGTCTTCTTATGTGCCTATTGGACTATAGCACACTAACATAAAGTTAGTGTTTCACGGATTAAGTGCGTTCACTCTACTAGCGGACAAATATGCCAATTCTATTTGACATGGGGTTGTAGACTGGACTAAGGCGCCACAAACAAGGCATTGGCAATTTTATACTGCGGGGCCAAAACTAGATACGTCGTCTAAAGCCTTATAGGCGGATACCACCTCCGACATTGAAATGCTGGTTGTGCTCATGGCAAGCGCTGCGGCAGGGGCGTCAGGCCTCAAGGCTTCCCTTAAGTCCGCGTAGTGGTCCAGCATCGTAGTGCTTGACCAACCTATATGCTGAGCTATCGACTTTTGTGAAACCCCGAGGAGTGAGAGAGTGATAGCACATCCCGAACGCAGACTATGTGGGGTCTCTCTGTCGTACAACCCGGCTGCCTCAAGGTAACCCCTGAGCCTGTTGCGTGCCGCTGAACTGGAGAATGGCGCCTCGCACACCCTGTTACCCTTAGTACTGCGAAAAAGATATCCTGGGCGCAAATTGATCTGGAGCAGTTGACAGATTGACAGGTAACGTTCAAAATTGGTCACAGGGCAAATGAAAGGGTTAGAACAGCGCCGGACAGCAAAGGTGTTAACGTTGTCTCCCCTGAGGGTTTTCCCAAATGTGTGATTGAAGAGCAGCCCTCTTTTGTGGGGAAAGGACAACACCTCTCTAGAGAGTGTCAAGCTCAAATCCGCTGCGCGATCTCCGGAGAAAAAATCTAGGCTGATAAAACACAAGTCGCGGCTCAAAATATACAGCGAGATGGGGGGGTTTTCCCCGAACTGTAATAGGTTTAATATGTGTTTTAGGAGTTTTTCTAATTTGTCCATGAATAAAGGAACCGATTTCTTGGGACGGACTCTAGCCTCTGCTTGCTCTTCTTTGATAGCCTTTAGATAGTCGGTGACGCAGTGATGCGAGGCTGGGTTTCCTGTACCAAGCTCATAGTTCCAACTGCCTCCGCGCTGTGCTTGAGTAAAGGTAGATCTCAGTTTGCCGATTAGGCTGTCCACTGTACCTGCGGCAAGTCTTGTAGGACAGGCACAGGGAGTGGCAGACTGGTCAACAAGGCCGGCCTGGCTGCATCCCGGCTGGTGAACTTTTGTTCTTCCAAACTTATCTTTCCAAACAAGAAATGAGACTATATCCTGAGGAGTGGCTGAATTAAGTGACTTCGGAGTAGACAAGGACGCTAAAAAGGATGTAAATTCACGGTAAAGAGCGCATTTTTGCTTTTCATACGGTTTATTCTTCTTCTTTTCTCTTAAATGTGTAAGGCGGTTGCTGATGATCTCTGAGTCGATCTGGACGCGCGTTGTCGGAGATGGAATGGGTTCTACCCGAAATCCACACCTTTGGCAGTAGTTAAAATCGTAGTCATTGAGGTAGCCACAATGTGGGCAGGGTTCTGCTGGTTTCCAAATACGTCTCCTGTTGTTCTAGAGGGAGAAATGTCCGAGGACATTAGTTTTGTCTGAACGCAAATAAGTCCCAAGGTAGACCCCGTGTTACAGTGAACCCACCCTGAGATGAAGGGAAGAACAAAACGTGCGTTTCTCCTTTGCTTCCCAACTTCAGCCAAAAATCACAGCGACTGCGCAAAATTGGCCACCAAAAGGGCAGGGGGTAAAGCTTGGGGACAATGATGGTGAAACTTGCTTCAAACTTTGAGAGGAACTTCAAGAGTGGACCCACGAGGATAAATGGGGGAAAAACGTATACGTTTTCATCACTGTCAAGAACTTGAGCAAAGGCATTAACTCCGTTGGACAAGGGAGTGAAGAACGGTGTAAAGTGCTTAAGGGGCTTGCCATGGGGGTCTCGCTGGACATTCGAATCCAATGCCATGAGGTCTATGGTGTGAGGCCCAAACTTCTTTTCGATTTTCGCCCATATCTCCGGCGAGAGTTTACAGTCGAGATCTGAGGCCTTACGCGATGGAAGATCAGCTGGGTTGGCACAGGACGGGACGTACTGTAGATTCAGTTGGACGTTGCTGGCTAGTGTCATGGAAGAGAGTCGTTTAAGCACGTCGTTAAGCTGTCGGTTTTTGCCACCCGATTTGTTCCACGAGTTAAGGAAGGCCATGTTGTCGGTGTGCGCATCAACCCTAGCATTTGAAAGGACGGTTTTTCCTGCCTGAAGAGTGTGAAGCAGCGCGAGGGCCTCTTTGACGACTATGGGCAGGTGGCGAGACTCTTCTCCCCAATAGTCGCGAACTTCGAGCGGGTGGTTTCCCGGGACTAATATCACTCCCCCCCAAGCGTAGTCTGATGCATCGCTAGCGATCTTGATAGTAACGTGTCTCTCTTCAGGCCAATGAAGGCATTCTCGCCAATTGTCCAGGAATCGCCAATGTAATATTTCTTCTCGCAGTAAACCAGAGACTTTGATGGGTCGTGACGAATTAGAGTACCCGCTGATTGATCGGAAGATTTCCCTGGTGTACAATTGGGCCGCCGGCACAGCAATAGAAAATGAAGTCACTTTTCCGGCAAAGCGCTGGAGTGTCTTGATAGACGTCGATCGGCTAGCCAGAATTGTTTCCCGCAAACGCGCAAACTTTTCCTTTTTGTCACTTGGCAAGATGAAGGCCTGTCGATCAGAGTCGACCAGGAAGCCAAGGAAACGCACTGTGCGGCTAGGTATCAGGGACGATTTGGCTAGCCCCACGAAGTAACCCAACGACGTTAAGGTGGAGGCCGCAATAAAGGTTGCTGCCTCGGCGAGCTCCAAATCGGACCAAGCGTTCGCGTTAGCGGAGAGCTCACGAGGGGGAGACAGTTGCCCAAAGTGCCGATCATCTATGTATTGGCTGCAGGGTATACCCATCGAGCGGATGTGGCTTGTGGCCGCCATACCTATAGTATGGTATATATATGCGCTCGCTTTCCATCCGAATGGGATTGTATTGTAAACATAATACCACCCCTGCCATTCAATTCCGAAGTATGTACTGCTCTGCACTGATAGGTTGACGTGGTCATACCCACTCTTGTCATCCATAGTGGTTTGAAAACTTGACTTAGTCACGTACCGAGGGAGGTTGGATATGTAATCCAGTTTTAACGGGCAGTCCTTGATCCACAGGTTGAGGTACCGCTCATCGTGGCACATTCTCGGTTTAGAAGGCTCGATTGTTATAGGCATTACCAGGTGTGGGGAGTTAGAAAGGCCAACTTCGCCCCAAAGTGACAGGGAGCCATTTCTTAAACGCTGGGAAATGGTAGAACTAATGAACTCCTCAAAACCAATACATGACTTATTGTTGGGAAAAATTGCTCTAGGGGGTCTAGGAGAATCGTAGTTCTGCCCCTGAAAGCTCCCCTTGAATGGAATAAGGAAGTCTTGCACGCACACACCCTTAGTCAAGTAGGCTAGGATCTCCATTCCCTTGGGTTGATGCTCGAGAATTGTCTCCCATTCGGCTATGTGGTTATGGATTTCACCGGCAACAAAATATTCTGGGTCTCGAAAAATGAGCTGCTTCACAGTCGCCTTGATCTCGAGGTTTGCAACGGCCTGGGGCGAGGGCGCCGGGGTCGCAACGCTGGGGTCCTTGCCCTCCCAGTCGCACCAACGAATTGATGTACGATTTTGTGAATCCACCTCGGGTGACAAATGGAATACTTTTTGCCGCTTGCAATTTACCTAGAGTGTCGGGAAGGAAGACAAAACGCCAAACATTAGGAAGGGTAGGACTCCCAAGCGAAGCAACCCCGAAATACGCTGTCCAGGGACGGCGCAATTAACGGTATTAGATAACCGCATCAGGGAGCTTTGCAACGGGTAAAAGCAGAGGATTAAAGACAATATGAATACAACAGGGCACAATATCAGTAAACTAAGTGTTTTTAATGAATATATATCATTCATATCATACATTCATATGTTTTCGATTATAAGTAACATGTGGCGTTAAAGGAGTCATAATAAACAATAACAAAGTGATACGTCTCGTCTCTACAATAGGAAGTATACGATAGAGACTACTAACGCTTGTAGCCGTTGCACTGGGCAGCATAGTGGCCAAACTGGCGGCAATTAAAGCATCTACCCCTAGCTGGGGCTCTCCGGCCGCGACCTCGACCTCGACCACCAAATATGGGGCCACTATTAGGTTCCCACGCACCATACCCATTAGCTAATTGCGTATGACGAGATAAAGCGGCAGGAGCTCTCAGGATCTTTTGGATCTGGGAAGCTACTTGTTTCTGCTGTTCGTCCCCCCAACAGGCGTATGACTACATCGAGTAAACGCGGGTTGAAGACCAGCGGGCGACACTGTTTGTATATTGCGTCATACTTGGACCGATCGGCGTGGTTGGAATCACGAGTGACATCCGCCAGGTGTTCGAGGGCGGCAAGCAACGCAATAGGGTCCATCAGGCCGGCGGGCCGGTTTGCTAGCTGGCGCACAATATCGAGTGCTCTGGTAACACCATCCGCTGCTACCGCTGACTGGAGGGTTTGAATGGAAGCTTTCACCGCTTGTAGTTCCTACATAGGGGGGGAAACAAAAAGGAAAGGGATGTCAGACGTGCAGTTCAATCGGGCACGGGCAAAGCAAAATTTGTGCCTCCCGCAGCAGCTTCCAATGGGCGCGTACGAATCAACTGTTACCAAAAACACAACATTGATTTCCACTACTAGTAGGGTACCTTTGCTTTGCCTGTACGCACGCCAGAGAAATATGAACATAGCACGTATTGAGCCCACCAACGCGTATTCACTTAATTTAAAAGTTAAAAACAAACAGCCAAGCACAGTCTTCTTGTCCCACGTCTGAAATATGTGCACTAGAAAATTGTAGACAAACAGCGGAACATATCCATGTGATTTGGCAATTATAAACGAATGACGAAACACATTGCACCACAAGTGGAATACGTGCACCAGAAAAAATATACACGGGCAGCGAAACATTTTTACTGATTTCAAAATTATAAACGAATAACGAAACACATTATCAGAAATTTATACAAACAAACAAACAAAAAAGAAAACTTTTAACCGATTTAAGAAAGCGTAAACAATTAAATAGCGAAACCCATTCACTTGCACGACGACTGGAATACGTGCTGCAGAAAAATATACCCCAACAGCGAAATCTTTACACTCGATTGAAAATTATAAATGAATAACAAAACACATTAGCTTGTAGGCTGTCTAGAAAACGTGCACTAGAAGATTATCCACAAAAGCGAAACATTTTTATCGGATTAAGATTATAAACATGCAAATAGCGAAATACATTTGCTTGCAGCACGACTGGAATTTACAGACCATAATTTGCTTGAGTGAACATGAACAATTGCGCAGTATTCCCCTCAGGTTATAGAATGTCCGACCAACATCGCAGATTTCAGAAATATTTACCGCATTTGCCGTTTTAATTTTTCTAAAGTACTCTTAAAATACATAAATTCCAAGAGAGACATGAGTTTTCAGCAAGCTATGTATAATCGTGCAGTGTACTGAGGAAACGGTATTTGACTTGACGGACATAGCAACTGTAACTAAGATGGAACACAATGGATAGTGGATCTATGAATACGTGCACGGAAAAATATATATATGCTACACGAACAGCGAAACATTTTACTCTATTTTAAAATTATAAAGGAATAACGAAATATCTTCGCTTACAGCCTGTCTGGAATACGTGCACCAGAAAATCATACACATTGCAAACAGCGAGACGCATAAGCTCGATTTGAAAATTAGATCCACATAGCGAAACACATTCCCTGCTGTGCTCCACGTCTCGAAAACGTGTACCAGAGCATCATAAACAGATAGCAAAACACCTTCGCTCACCGCGTCTCGAATACGTGCACCAAAACGTTACGTTCACATAGCAAAACACATTATATTCGCTTGCACCCCGTCTAGAATACGTGCACCAAAATGTTAAGCTCACATAGCGAAACACATTCGCTTGCACCATGTCTTGAATACGTGCACCAAAAAGTTATTTTCACATAGCGAAACACATTCGCTTGCACCACGTCTCGAATACGTGCACCAAAAAGTTATATTCATATTGCGAAACACATTTCGCTTGCACCACGTCTTGAATACGTGCACCAAAAAGTTATACTCACATAGCGAAACACATGCACTTGCACCACGCCTCGAATACGTGCACCAAAAAGTTATATTTACATTGCGAAACACATTTCGCTTGCATCACGTCTTGAATACGTGCACCAAAAAGTTATACTCACATAGCGAAACACATTTCGCTTGCACCACGTCTTGAATACGTGCACCAAAAAGTTATTTTCACATAGCGAAACAGATTCGCTTGCACCACGTCTCGAATACGTGCACCAAAAAGTTATATTCATATTGCGAAACACATTTCGCTTGCACCACGTCTTGAATACGTGCACCAAAAAGTTATACTCACATAGCGAAACACATTCACTTGCACCACGCCTCGAAGACGTGTACCAAAAAGTTATATTTACATTGCGAAACACATTTCGCTTGCACCACGTCGTGAATACGTGCACCAAAAAGTTATACTCACATAGCGAAACACATTTCGCTTGCACCACGTCTTGAATACGTACACCAAAAAGTTATACTCACATAGCGAAACACATTCACTTGCACCACGTCTCGAATACGTGCACCAAAAAGTTATATTTACATTGCGAAACGCATTCGCTTGCACCACGTCTTAGAACACGTACGCCAAAAAGGGTTATATTCACATAGCGAAATACATCCGCTCTGCCTCATGTCTTCTTGTCAATACGGGCACCAAAAAACTTGTAAGCCACATTCACACGACTCCCCGTAGCCAAAACCCATTTGCAAAAGGCGCTGGTACAAACACGAGGTCTAATTGCAAAGAGAACATTTTACTCACCGCATCCACGTTTTGGGGTTCTTGAGGTTGAGCTTGGGCTTGAGCTTGAGCCTGGGCTGCAGGAGGCGGGTTATTAGCTGGCTGGTCATTAGCTGGTGCTTGTTGGTTATCTGGTGGAGGTTGGTCTTGCGGTGGATTGTTAGGAATTGGCAAATTGACAGCCGCCTGGACCAAAGCAGGTGGAACTGCTGCTGGTATTTGAGCCATGAGTAAAGGCGCAGCGATGAAACGAGAACAAGAAAGCGTCGAAAGCTAGACTTGGTCTCTTCTGAACTGGTTCAAAGAGGGTTTTTTGGTGCACGGCTGGTAATTTATACTGATTCGAGCCCATGGAGAGGTGAGAAGTAATCCTCTGGGGTTTAATTCAGTCCGAATAACATCGTAAATGTGAAATATTTGGGGCATCGTGCGTGAAGTTCCCAGTGGGAATAGTCATTAGTTATGTTCAAACCCGCTTAATCAGCCACGTTAACCTAGAAAATAGTTATTTAATTTCCTATATGCTTAGTTTGTAATTTTTACATCCATACCAAAGGGAACAGCCCTAAGGTTTGCACGCATAGTTTCCGCAATGCCCTAATCATAGCTCACGTTAAATATCCCATGTTGGAATAGAACTTTCCATTAGGAAATGATTTAATGTTACGTAAATGCATCCAAATCACGTTGTTTTTGCTTCAAGTTATTTAGTTCATATAATAATCTGTTAATTATCGTTGCTCAGCACTGAGTTGACCTCAAGCTGAAGTTTAATTGATTTGAGTCATTGTCAGTAATTGAACAATTACATAAGTTGTCATGTAAATATTCTATATTCTATGCCATTATATTTATCCACGTTATGCATGTTTAGTAAGCTAGAATGTATTGTATTCCATGTTTCAGTTTGAACCTACAATTCTATCACATCTACATTTAAAATTACATTCTACATCACCTACCTCTATGGCTCACCTATTGAACTGTGACATTGAGTCTACATTGAGCGTTTTGTCATTAAAGTTAGTTATTTCAACCAATCTGTGGAGTTTGAATGGTTCTGCTTGCACCGCCACGCTACCCCTGTGATTGTTGAGATTGAGTATTTGCAACCTCTAGAGTCTTAGCAATTACAAGAAGCACCAAGTGTTAATGACAAAAATTCCCTGATTACCCCACTTCCTTTTCCCTTTTCTTCAGTCACATTTTTTGCTACTTCAGTTACATTACAGTTACATACTAGTTGGTATTGTAAAGAACAGGAATCCTTGAAAATTTCAGTGAAATCATTGCCCTGTGAACTTTGACTGATTTAATTTCTTTATTGTTTACAACTATTCTGCTTTCTGCAAGTAAAAATTGATAAAATATACACAATTCTGCAAGGTATATTAATACGAACACTAGGTACTTTGTCAGAGGCCCCAACAATCAACAAATTAAAAACATGATAATATCTACCAGAGTACTCCAGACCCTTCTTCTTCCCTTCCGCTGTTTGCTTTTACATTTATAATAATTTCAAATTCTAGTACTGAAGGGTCTTGAAAAATGTTCATTAGGCCTTCCTTCATCAAGGCCCAGTGAACAGTTACTCTTTAGAGGGAAGTCTTGATTCATGGCCACAATGCTTTATGATAAAAGTAAGAGTTTTACTTCTCAAATACCTTTTAAACGCCAGCCATAGAGGAGATACATACACTTTCAGTAGACTGCGGAGTACCAGCAGATGGTGGTGGAATAATTGCACCTACAGAGGAGGTACTTGTAAAGGATCTTAGCCCTGTACATGTAGGTTGAAGTACAGACAGACTGTTGGTACTTTGAGTGCTCTGAGAAGTGGACTGATGGCTTTGCAAATTACTTGCTGATCAATAATCTCCATATTATTATTATAAATCTTGTGATTGTGCTGTAAAGAGATGCAATGTTCAAAATCATAGCATGCATGCTTACCTTCTGGACCTTCTTTACAGGTTCAGTTTCAACAGAGATTGGATTTTAATCTTAACACAATGCCTTGGATGGCAACGTGTAAATAGGTTTTTCTTTAAATAATTTGTGCCATAATACCATTCAAAGTCTGACCTGGTCGTAATGGTGGCTTTGCTAATGAACTGTGCAAAGGGTTACGTGATACATTATGTCATAGCTCATGGTTGACAGGACAGCAATTTTGAACAGGTGCAGCCATACAAGAATGTTTTCTCCAAACACTTCCTATATCTTTCCTCGCCATTTGCAGCAATTAGCTATCATAAAAATCTTCACTTGCTCAGCATGATTCAGTCTTTCTCACAAATTCTGTAGTAATTATTTTATGGTGTTGAAGCTCTCCTGTTTTGCTAACTGCATGCCAAGAAACAACTTCCTGTTCTTCATTCAGTACCACAAATAAAGAGTTGAATTGTTTTATCCATTGTCCATCAACTTTTTCCTTGATACCAGTGTTGACAGTGATCTTTGAAATGTGACAATTCTATATTATTTTTCCCAAATAACATAAATAAAAAGGCTCGTTTTCTACGGTGATGATTTGACAGTCTAAAAATTTGTACAACTGAATTTTTCAAATTTTTCATTTCTGATCCTTTAGTCCTTGTACGTGTTGTACATAGAGCTTGAGTTGCTGTATAGGATCTATAGGACCTATTAGGGAGCTTAAGCACAAGTTTTTGTCAAAATGGGTGGCAAACAACCAGGGGAAAACTGAGTCGAGAACAGCTTTTTTGGCACGAAATTTTGCGTGCAGCACTGATGGAATGCCTAGGATATTTTTTGTTTACCTTTTGGCATCATTTTTTAAACTTCTAAAGGTGTTTGATTAAGTTTTACACCATGCATTTTTTGAAAGATGTCCAAATTGCCATTGTTTTGGCTCACAGCCAAGGTTTCCTACCTGATGAAGAACTACTTCTCTTGCTGGAAGAAAATACATAAAAAATCCTGCGTTTGAATATGAACAGTACAGAAGATTTAACATCAACGAAATTGAAGAGCCTAAATGTAAAGCAGAGTTCAGAATAGAAAAAAAAGATCTGCCAGTGTTAGCTGATACCCTTCAGCTTCCTGAAGTGTTTCACTGTTATCAGAGAATAGTAGCCGACAAGTTGGAAGGCCTGTGTATTTTATTACAAAGAATGTCTTTTCCCTGTCAATACAGTGATGTGATTACGCATTTCATAAGATCAGTCCCTGAACTTAGTATGATTACAATCACAGTTATGGATTATATGTAACGAGGTATCTTTTTGAGACGTTTAATCACTGTTTTCAAACCAAACTTGGACTAACAAACTGCACTAACACAGTCACTAAACTAACTACTGAGTGACAACTGACAACTAGACTGAGGCCTTCTCGGCCAATTACACTAGACTACCCCCCTCTTAGGCAGGGGCACGTCCCATGTCCTTACAAAATCAGACAAAAGAAATAAACCAATACAGTAATTTGACTTAAAGTCCTTCGTCCAGAATGGGGCCTTTCTTGATCTGGATGATCTTCGTTGGGTGTCTTCCTTATTGACTGGACTGTCAGGGGTCTTCCCAGTAGAGTTCATGCCCGTCTGTCTGTCTTGTTCTGCTGCAGTTGGAGGCTTCTCTTACTTACTCTGGTTTGACCGACCTGAGTGTCCTTGGTCGAACCAACTTGGAAGGTCTTTCCCTTTGTAAGGGCGAAGACGGTCATGATGAACGACCCTTGGCTTTGCCGAGGGCTTCTCTGTATCCGGTACACCACATCGCTGATCTTCTTTATGACAAGGTAGGGGCCTTCCCAACTCCTTTGAAGGCATGGGGATAACCCCTTCTTTCTTACTGGATTAAAAAAACACACAGCTGAACCACGGTCATATGTGTGCTGATGGAGCCTTTGGTTATACCCTCTCTTCTGGCAGTTGCTTTCAAGACGGAGCTTGTTCCGGGCGTACTGATGTACAAGACGAATCCTATCCCTTAACGTTTGGGCATAACCACTTGTGGCTTCATTGTTCTCTGGAGTACCAAATAAGAGGTCGACGGGTAGCCGCATCTCTCGTCCAAACATCAGCTCACTCACACTTTCATACACAGCGGAGCAATATACCATCATCAAGAGTGGAAGATGTCGATCCCAGTCACGGAGGTTGTCACTCACGAACTTAGAAAGCATGTCCTTCAGGGTGCGATTGAATTGCTCCACCATGCCATCAGACTGGGGCCTCAGTGGCGTTGTCCTTGTCTTTTCCATACCAAGAATCTTTCCAACCTCTTTGAAGAGTGCTGATTCAAAGTTGCGTCCTTGATCGGAGTGTATCTCATCAGGTACCCCATATCTTGGAATAAATTCTTCTGCTAGGACTCTAGCCACCATTTCCACTTCCATGTTCGTGAGCGCATACGCCTCAGTCCATTTGGTGAAGTAATCACTGACCACCAAAATATACCTGTTGCCTTGGTCGGTCTTTGTTAGTGGTCCGGTGATGTCTACAGCGATGCATTCTAGTGGTGCTCCAACGTTATAGGTCTTCATACTTGCTCTAGGTTTCGCTGGGGGTCCTGATCTTGAAGAACAGATATCATAGTGTTGGCACCAATGGTGTACATCCTGAGAGTGTCCAATCCAGTAGAATCGCTCCTTAACCTTTGCAAGTGTCTTCCTTATTCCCAGATGACCGGCTGTTGGGCTGTTGTGTAGCTGACGTAGGACTTCATCTCTGTAACACTGAGGTAAGACTAGTTGTAGGACGACACTGTCACCTGCTTCGGATTCCCATTGGCAGTAGAGCACTCCACCTTTCAGTAGCATTCTGTCCCACTGGGCCCAATAGGCCTTAGCAGCTGAACTTTCTTGTGAAATTTTTGTCCATTCTGGACGAGTTGCTTGTGACTCCTTCCATGTGATGATCTTTGCCATATCTCCATCTGCTTGCTGTTCCTTGCGAACATCCTCTTTAGACCAATGGTAAAGCCATGTAGTGCTGTTCTTTTCTGGATCAGGGCCTCCCTTAACAGAATTGCAGTGCAGGGTCTTGTCTTCCTCTCTTGCAGCCCTTGTCTCCCTTTCCTCTTCCCGGCTGCACTTCTTAAATCTACGCAAGGTCGCCTGGATAGTGCATCTGCATTGTTATGACTGATGCCTTTCCGGTGCTGTATGGTAAACTCGTACATGGAAAGTTCCTCAAGCCAACGAGCCATTTGGCTGTCTGGGTTACAGAAATCCATAAGCCACTGCAGGGCACCATGATCTGAGCAGATACGAAAGCACTTCCCAAGGAGATAGTGGCGGAAGTTCCGGACAGCCAAGATGACAGCGAGCAACTCCCTTCGTGTTACACAGTAGTTGCATTCTGATTTTGACAGTGTTCTATATAAGTAATACCATGACCCTGAGGGATATTAGTGATTAAATGTCCCCGAAGCTGAGGGAGGTTTAGTGGAAGACTTTTACTAAACCTCCAGAGGCTGAGGGGACATTTAATCACTAATATCCCGAAGAAGTCATGGTATTACTTTGTAATACTATGATCACCGAGGAAATAAACGAAATATACTTCGCTGTTTGTTCATCCAAAAGTTGAAAATATTATACAATTCTTTTACCAATTGTGCGTAACCCTGTTCTCTGGGGACTTTCGAAAATAGATTTCTTTGTTATATACTTACAATGAACAAGTATTTATAGGTTGTTAATCAATTCGAAAGCTAAATGCTTTCTTTGTGTCGTTATGCTCATGCGCAAAATAGAATGCATAGATCCCACACGCATAAGAGTGTGCAGTGGTAAGAGGTATCAGTGCGTTAGAAAGTTATAGAGTTTCGGGACAGCGTGCAAAGTTGTCCCGATCGTCCTGATGATTGCGTTAAATGAGGGACAACCACTCATGAATAACATGAGGCTTCTAATCGTCCCTCATTAATTATGGATGAGGGACCATTAGTTCTAATCATCCCTCATTCATAATTAATGAGGGAATATTAGAACTAATTTTCCCTCTTTCTATTCATGAGGGAGGGATGTTAGCGATTAAACGTCCCTCCAAAAACAATAGATCCCGAGGTGATCATGGTATTACTGTAGTAAGCAATCACTTTCTCCTCCCCTTCGGCTTGCTGTGAGAGAACTGCTCCAACACCAGTATTACTCGCATCTGTATCAAAGATGAAATCTTCATCAGGGTTAGGGAATGCCAGGATCGGTGCCGTTATCAGTCAAGTCTTCAAAACCTGAAATGATCTGTCACAGGCCTCTGTCCATACAAATTCACATCCTTTATCCTGCAATTTGTACAGGGGCTTGGCTAAATCAGCAAAGCCTTTCACAAAGCAATGGTAGTATGAACAAAGTCCAAGGAAGGATCTTAGGTCACTCACGTTTGTTGGAACTGGCCAGTGCTTAACAGCAGAGATCTTAGCAGGGTCTGTTGAGATTCCCTCTTGACTAACAAGATGACCAAGGTACTTGAGGCGTTCCTGGAAAAGGTGGCACTTGTTGGGGCTTAACTTCAGGTTAGCCTCACAAAGTCGGGTGAAAACTAACTGAAGTCTTTCCAGCATTTCCTGAAAGGACTTGGCGTAGACTATTATATCGTCGAGGTAAATTAGGAAGACCTCCCATGGTAATCCACTTAAGACTTGTTCCATGAGCCTTTCAAATGTCGCTGGTGCGTTACAAAGGCCGAAGGGCATGACCTTAAACTGGTAAAGGCCTCCCCTACCAGTGGTAAATGCCGTCTTTGGTCTGTCATCTTCACTGACTTCAACTTGCTAATAACCACTAGACAGGTCAAGGGTTGAAAAGCATGATGACCTGGCAAGTGCATCAAGTGTGTCGTCAATTCGTGGTAGTGGGTAGGAGTCCTTGATGGTCAAGGCATTTAATTTGCGATAGTCTATGCAAAATCGGGTTGAGCCGTCTGACTTCTGTACTAGTACAATTGGCGAGGCCCACGGACTGTGTGATGGCTCTATGATCCCCCTTTCCAGCATGTTCTCAACTTCCCTCTGCGCTTCCTGTCTCTTGTGTATGGGCAATCGTCATGCTGGCTGTCTCAGTGGATGGGAGTCCCCAGTGTTGATGTTGTGGGTAACAATTCCTGTGCAGCCAATATTGCCGGGTCCAGTAGAGAATACATCACTAAATTCTTTAAGGAGTGATCGTGCTGCTTCCTGCTGATCCTTGTAAAGATGTTGATCGATACCATCATACACACCTTGCAGATGAGGAGGCAAGGTCTCAGTTGAAGAAAGCATCCTCTCCCTTGCAAGTTATACCACATACTCTAGCACCACTGGGGGCTTGCCCAATACACTTCACTGGTTCGCAGATGGCAGCAATGGACCTCTTGTACACAGCTATAGTTGACTCAGATGGGTTACGTAGTTGTAATGGAATCTCGGGCTGGTTAGTCTGTACTAGAGATCTGGCCACCAGCAAATTGTGACGCTCTTGGAAGTTGGAAGCCGCCTCAATAATTCCTAACCCGTCAGTCGCTTCACCATCCACAAATTCTGCTGCCACAATAACCTCCGAGCGGGCAGGAATCACCATATTCTCTTGGATTGCAATACAGCGACAGGCCAACTTTCCTCTTGTTGTGATACAGGGGACCCTGCCCCCCGGAAAAGATAGGACATAGTTCTCATGCTGGAGTTGCAGTTCGCAATGATGGTGTCTCAGAAAAGTCATTCCCAGTATTCCATCAGCTTCAATGTCAGCCACTAGTACTTCATGTGTTGTTGATATGGGGCCTACTTTGATTGACAAGTGTGACATCCTGTGTACTTCCCATATGGACGTTTCTTCTTGAGTATCTGCTGCAGCATGGCTTTGATGTCTTTGAGCTCATCTGTTGTTGTAGAAGTGGAGGCACTACTCTCACCAGGAATCACGGCACAAGCCTATTTCATTTGTTGGTTCAGTGAAAAGAAAGCTTCCAGCTCCACTGCAGTAGTCAAGGCTGTGTTGAGGGTCTGTGGGTGGCTTTGATGTATTCTCCAGCGCATTTCAGTGTCATCAAAGGTATCCACAAAGTGGTCCCGAGCCAGAGTTTCTCGAAGCTCCTTGGGTGCTTCAGGGTAAGCCAATCTGGTAAGGTGACGGATTGCCTGTGCCAGCTCGGGAAGGGTTTCACCTCTTTGTCGATTGCATTTCTTCAGGGCTGTTTGATACGCTTCTTGCTGATTTGCTGTCCCAAACTGTGGTGCGATGGAGTGTGTAAGGGTTTTGAAGCTCTTTCTTGCACTGGAGTTGAGATCTCCAAGGAATGCTTGAGCTGGACCAGTTAGACTAACAGCCAGATAGGTAGCTTTCAACCTGTCATTCCAGTTGTTTATTTCCGACACAAGCTCAAATTGTGCAATATAATCTTCCCAGGGACTACTTCCGTCATATTTTACCTGACGAATCTTGGGTTTTTCTTCATTTTCCGTTGTTGGTCGGGATTCCTGTGTAGCCGTCGTACGTGCGGAGGTTGGAACGAGCAAGTCAAAACAAGATGGGGCCTTGTCAGATAATGGTGGCGTGTTTGTATTGAATTCTTGATCTCCTTTGCAAGTAGATTTGACAGAAGATGGACTATAGGGTTTTGATGGTGTTTGCTCTGCGATGTACCATTCATCAATTCTGTCATTCAACGGTGTTCCAAGGAAGCAAGACGTGAGTCTACTTCGTCGAGTCGTGTGGAAAGCTGGTGGAATTGCTCTTCCACAGATTTATTTTGTCGACCCACCCCCAATACCAAGCTTTTCAACTCGCCTATTGAGTTGATCAATTCTTGATTAACATTTTTCGAGCTTGACTCGAAATTATCATCATCGTTACGAACAGGAGTAGAATGTTTACTTATCTTGATATCCGGGATGGTGGACATGTAGTCTTCGCAAACTAAATCTTCTCCCAAGTCGCGCAGTGGACCAAATTTTGTCGGTTGTAGACATGTTCATGTTTACCGCTGCCACCAGTTGTAACGAGGTATCTTTTTGAGACTTTAATCACTGTTTTCAAACCAAGCTTGGACTAACAAACTGCACTAACACTGTCACTAAACTAACTACCGAGTGACAACTGACAACTAGGCCTTCTCGGCCAATTACACTACACTACCCCCCTCTTAGGCAGGGGCACGTCCCATGTCCTTACAAAATCAGACAAAAGAAAAAAACCAATACAGTAATTTGACTTAAAGTTCTTCGTCCAGAATGGGGCCTTTCTCGATCTGGATGATCTTCGTTGGGTGTGTTCCTTATTGACTGGACTGTCAGGGGTCTTCCCAGTAGAGTTCATGCCCGTCTGTCTGTCTTGTTCTGCTGCAGTTGGAGGCTTCTCTGACTTACTCTGGTTTGACCGACCTGAGTGTCCTTGGTCGAACCAACTTGGAAGGTCTTTCCCTTTGTAAGGGCGAAGACGGTCATGATGACCGACCCTTGGCTTTGCCCGAGGGCTTCTCTGTATCCGGTACACCACATTGCTGATCTTCTTTATGACAAGGTAGGGGCCAACTAGACTGAGGCCTTCTCGGCCAATTACACTACAATATTTATTACACCCATTCCCATAGACTAACAGATTGGAATCAAGATCTGTTAAATCCTTGCCTGCTAGAAGTATTATTGCAAGAAAAGTAGCTGCACTACAAAATTGTTTCAATTTTATTGATGGAACAGTGCGTCCGACACCTACAAAATTAAAAAAAGGAAAGGAAAGGAAAGGAAAGGAAAGGAAAGGAAAGGAAAGGAAAGGCAGGGCAGGGCAGGGCAGGGCAGGGCCAGGTCTATGGTTGTTTTTAACTCGTGGATTGAAAATCCATGAGTTATTGTGAGGGGTCGAATATGCAAATCAGTCAGGTTACTACTTCGTGTATGACAACAACTATTCAATCTATCTATTGTCTAACTAGAATGGTGCCATACATAAAGTAGTAAGCTATTGTGTCACTCACTCACTCACTCACTTTCCTGTAAACTTCCGGTCTGTCAAACTTTACTTCCGGTCTATTCTTGATAATACGATACCGTGCTAACTTGCGTTAGAGTCGTTTTCGTATGAGTGGGAAACTTACCGTACCGTATCGTAACTGTACCAGTATCATAGTTTCTATAAAAACATTCGAAATTCCTGCTGTAACCGTATCGTATCGTAGGCCGTATGGTGTTCCCCCTAATACTCTATAATAATTTTCGGCGACCAGAGCTTTGAACGTAATGTAACTGTTTTAGATTTGTGTACAAGCAACAATTTTTAGGCACACGATCTAAGCTGGGTAATACAAGTTTTTAACATTACCTCGTGCTCTACGTGTAAGTTACATGTACACGGGTGTGCACTCCGCGAAGATCGATTGTACGTGTCGGATGTTAGGCGAAATTGCCAATAGATTTGAATAAATAGTTTCTTATTCATTGCCACATTCTGTATTGAACTACTCTCAGTTCCCTCTGCAGCTTGGAATAATTTTCATCGCATCTCCAAGTTGATCGAGCTGTTCCATACCGACTCGGATGTGAAAACAATGGACTTTGTAGTCGCTGTCTTCAAATAAAAAAAATCGTCGCAAGTCCAATATCAACGAGTCATCCAAGCATTTAGTGTTTGTACTCTATCAGCACGAGAGTAAATGTTGAAATAAAAAGCAAACGAAATCATATTTCAGTACGAACTGACGCCTGCTGAACCTGGTGAAACTGCATGGCCGTGGAATCGCTACGGCCCGGCTGGCCGAAACGGCATCAAAAAAGCGTATTTAAGTTTGGTGGCTATTATGAGTACGTTTATGGAGTAATTTATTTTATTCATAGCGACATTTGGTTCATAGAGAAACTTCTTTCATAATTTGTACATGTTCAATAGCTTTGCTAAGCGTACAGCCATAAATTAACAATATGTATAAAAATATAACCTTCCCTAATGTTAAATTGCTCAGTGGCTCAAGCGGTTCGTTGCTGGCTGCGAGCCCAGAGGTACCTTATTCGAATCACGGGCAGACCGGTTTCTTTTTTTTTTCTTTTTTTTTTCTTTTTCCTTTGCTTCATTATCTTTTTTTGTTCTTTCATACTCAAGTCAATTTTTTTTTCGCTAAAGAAACTACATTAGCTGATATTATTGATAATATTATCCAAATGACTCTTTCAAAATTCTTTACAGATGGGCCCAATCTTAATTTTTAGATTTGTGAGAGCAATGATTTATCATTTAGAAAAATACATATTGTATTAATTGATTTATATTTTTGCCTTCAAATAAAAAACTCATTATTTAACTAAAATCCACGAGTTACTTCGCCATTGGCGGGTTGATTGCATATGCAATATGACCGATATGGATGCAAAGTGACCATAACCTGCAAAATGACCGATACCCCAGGGTTATATTTCAGTTTTGCATTGCAATTTCTAAATTGCATATTGCATTGGTCAATTTGCAGGTCAAAGTGACCAAATGGTCAATTTGCAGGTTAACCCTCCCCCCAGGGTAATTTTTCTTTCTTTTTTATTATTTTCAAAGATTTTTCACTACTTGTTTTTATAATATTTTCTCAAAATAAATATACGGTTATATACTCCATTAGTAGCTCTTCCTGTAATAAATAGAAGAGGGTATTTGGTTTAATATCTGTTGAGATATTGGCCGTCAAATTTGGGTGCTGAGCCCGATTAAATGGTTTTTTGTTTTTTGTATTTATGTATTTTTGTATTTTTGTATTTATGTAATCGTTGAGTAATCGTACACCGAAGTTGGCTTGGCAAACCGTCAGGATTTGAAAAACGATCCCGTCGCGATGACAGGTTGTGCTCTGTTTTGAAACGGGTTATTAGTTGTCCTGCTGTAATGGGCTCCATAAATAAAACTGACAGCTATTACTACGACTATTTGATATACCAGGGAGAGGAGAACATCATCAAAACCACCACCAATAGTACTCTTTGTCTGGAGACCAACCTTGGAGGAGCAAATTTGGGGTACCTCGCTATAGTACTGGCATATTAAACAGGATATTAAATTAAAATACCTACTAGAGTTTTGTACAGTTTCTTGTACGTTGATCGGATTTTGACGAAATAGAGCAATGAGTGACAGAGATGGTTACAGCAGGACAACTAATAACCCGTTTCAAAACAGAGCACGACCTGTCATCGCGACGGGATCGTTTTTCAAATCCCGACGATTACTCAACCAACGTAGGTTAATCCGTCATCGTTGAGTGAACAAATTGCCCTAGGTACTGCCAACTTAATCCAATTATCCAGGCAGATGAATGGTGAAAGGAGCCGCTAGTTGTTTCCTACCCCTAACCCTTTTGGTGTAAAGAGGCAACTTAGTTCAATATAACAACTGTCGCGACGGCGTTGGCTGGTACAGGTGGTACAGCGGTAAACAATCGTAGTATACAACTGTTCCTTGGATCGTTGAGCGGTAAAGAAGGCAATTGAAGGCTTATAAGCAGCAAAACATTACTACAATTACTACATAACAAGCGACATATGAGTTAAGTAAAACTTTGTTTATTATCAATGATCGCAGCTTAATAATAAGCTCAATTTCATGGTTCTAGTGCCCTTGATCTGTCTTGTCTTTTTGTTCATTCTTGACCTCTTCTCCCTCCTGTTCCTCTTCATCAGACTGGCTTTCTTCTTCGTTATCTTCTTCTTCACTAGCATTATCTTCTGCTTCATTTACATCTTCTTGAACATCATCATCAACCTTTGCTTTCTTGCATGGAACCTCTTCATCGTCAGACTGAAAAGCAAGCAAATAATGTTTAGATGTTGGATTTATCATATGAATTATTGCTGCGAGCGAAGCGAGTAGCCTCCTATTCTGAACACAGTGTAATTTGTGGATGTCACTAGACAAACATGCGATACATATGATCAGCGGTTCAAGTCCATACCGTATCGAGAGTCGATTCAAGGATGTCACTAGACGAACATGCGATACATTCGATCAGCGGTACAAAATTTTTGCGAACGCTAATCCATAGCTGTTGACAGACAAATTAAAGGTCTTTACTACTGCGGCTTGTTGAACTACAGGCAACCAGTGTACGGTTCGAGGTGCGTCTTGTTAAAAAGTTTATTAACGACAACATATCAATCGCTCTTACTCTAGCGGCAGCTAATCTAAATGTCCTTTTTAAGCCGATTTTAGGCTCCTTTTACATGGGCACGAGTCAACGCACAAGTGCATCTAGTTCAATATTGAAGGTCAACTAGCAGTGTTTGTCGCACAACACACAGGAGATAGACAAGAAACATTTCATATATCAGAGAAAGTGGTGTACTTTCGTGAGTTTTAGGGAAACAGTTCTGCTAACGTGGATACACCAGCTGTTTTCTGCTCGCAGCAATTCACTTTCTATTAGAAATAGCTAGTTCTAACTTTGAAATATACCTCTAAGATTTTTCTTTTTCCTCAAGTTTTCTTTTTCATCAAAGTGTCCAGAAGATCATCGTCGCTATCCTAGTAGAAGTACAAAATATTCAAGAACAACATATTCAACATATTAGTCAATGAGTATCCCTTACCGCTGGCGAATATTCTGAAGCAATTGTGGGGTATTCTTTGTGGGGTGTGACTGGTGGTGTAGTCTATTTCCTGGTGTGCTTCTGCATTTTTTCGCGACTGGATGTTGTTCTTGGTGCTGCTGTTGCAGTCTCTGCTTGTGGTTTTCTCTTCTTTGGTACTAGTTTGCCCGGTACTGTAGTTGTTTCTGTCACTCGCGGAGTTTGTCTAAGAGCAATGAGCTGTAAATATTCTTCTGACCCTGCTTTAATCTTGTGCTTGGATTTTAAGTGCATGTCAAGGCGAGGTCCTCGCCAAGAGCACTCCTTTTTCTTTGTCTTCATAGAAACAATTCTTTTCTGGTAGAACCTGGACCTTCATCTTAGACTTTTTCCACTTGTCATACATCGCTTCTGACCAGTTGTGCTTTTGACTAAGAAGGTGAGATTTAAGATGTGCTTTATGGACAAGGCATTCTGGACATTTTCCTGCTTGGCCTTGATATTCAATGTCCGAGGCACGCTCATTTATCTCTAATGCTTGAGGTGTTACAGGCGTTGTATGGTCTAGTGCATGTACAATCTTCTTTCTCATACACAACAATCTTCTTTTTATGGTCACAATTGTTGATTGGCCAGGTAAGGAGGGTACCCACACGGTTTGGCCTGCTTTGTCTGCTTGATTTTTATTTAAAATCTTTTGAAAACTGTCTAGGCAGGTGGCAAAATTAGATAGACCGAGTTGTCTTGCAACAGCAATTTCTGCCACTATCCAATCTTTTTGGGAATGTTTCTGAGAGAAATCAAAAGTGGCCATTCTAAAGTAAAGAAAAACTTAATCAAACTCTTTTCCGTGAGAGGACAACGTGCTTAAGCTACGTAATGAACCTCAAATTCATTCAAAGTATTGTGAACATTTTATTAATTTTCAAAACTAAAAAAAATTAAAAAAAATTAAAAAATTATACAAACAGAAATATAAATATAAAAGATATTTTGTGATTTTTTAAAATATCAAAATACAAAATTTTCTTTGAACCCGAAATAACGCAGTTCAGCTTAACCCCCCCTGATAGAAGTAACGTACTCACCTAGCTAACTGTCTGTACAACTATTAACTTTTTAACATAGGTCCAATCTGTAAAATCTACAAGAAAAACGGCAAGAAAAAGTATGAACTTACTGCGCTTCTAATGAAGCAACCAAAATGGGTGTGGCCACAGAATGTGCACTACGTGAAACGTTGATTTACCTACAACGACCCGAGGTTTGTTCCGGTCCAAAACGCATCAAACAGCACGAAAAAAGCAAAAAAAACACGAGCAGAAGAAAATGAGGCTTTTCTCGCCACGTGCTCGACACACAGGAAGCCCAAGCTCCAAAAAAAGTAATTTATTGGCTGTAGCTCAAAGCGATTTACTTAGATATTTTTCATATTCATACCAAAAATACTAGTAATGCCCAGGCATGCACAAACTAATTTGCAAGTCAGTTGTTGTTAAGGACGGGGGCCACAAATTCCAGCGCGCACAGTGTTCTGCGCATTTGACTCAACGAGCGCGCGCGCGACGTCACACAATTTTGAATAACAAACGATTTTTTAAAGATCGTGTTTCGCACACAAACCATCGTGAAAACATACTAGTTTAACGAATTTTGGAGAAGAAAATTCTGATTTGGAGAAGAAAAACACATGGCTTTTTATATTCTAAATTTAACTTCATTCTGAATAATTAAAAGTGCATAAAAAACAGTTCTTTTAACCACCGGGACTAACGAATGCCATTGGCCGCCATCTTGAAAATGTCCCATAATGCATTGTACTTACTTGCCACTCTCTAGGGAAGGCTGGGGATTTTGTGTTTATATAGGCAAATTCTAATAAGTTTTCGTGCGTTTATCAGCAAATAACTTTTTAAAACGCGTGGATACCCCATAATTATATTTTCTCATTTGCTTCTAGGTTAACTAGGCTGCATGTATAAAAAAAAATTACCATAAAAAAAATTATTCTCGATATATTATTTTGCGAAATAGCGTTGGGTGTCCGGCTTCCAATCAGTTAAAAGGAGGCAAGAAAATCGAAAAAAATGTGTATCATTACCTTAAAAAATATGAGTGTTTTCTTTTATCTAAAGGGATTTAACCTTTCAAAGTTCTTATTAATTTCATTGGACTTTTTTATGAATGAGCGTTTCAAAAAAATAATATTTCATTGGAAATGCCCAAAATGACTGGTCAGCGGTAATTGGCTACATTTAGCATTAATTATCTCCATTAAATGCATGGATACCTCCCAATTTTTTTTTCATAAATCAAAAGCCCTATACACAGTCTATAAGAAAAATGCAGTGAAATTGAATTAAAAATGAGTCGCAATTAGTGGCCCCCGTCCTTAATCTCAATATTTGACAATTTTTTTTGTGTTTAAAGTGTATGGCATCATATATCCTATACTTTGAGTTCAACAGCTCTGATAATTATATCAAAAATACTACTTACATATGACTTTACGAATATGGTTTTAGTTTGTATACAAATTGTAATAGGAATATTTTATAGATTTTTCTTTATTTTTTCGAAAATAAATCATTAAATATTCAATTTAAGTGCTGGATTTTTGTATGGCTGTTTTAATAAACACTAGAGCGTGTGTGACGACCTGTTTGAATAATAAAAATAATAGAATATTTTATGATTTTTTTAAATTTTCAGTTTGTGAAAAATGGGAAAAACCGGAAGTAGACTTGTGAAGGTTTACCCTCCCCTCAAGTACCCTATGGATTTATTATATGATTTTTTTTCTCTACATTATGCTGTACCCCAGAATCACAGCTACATTTTGATGCAAAATATTGGTCTAAGATAGAATAGTTAATATTTTACAGATTTTTGAATACCAAACATATTTTTAAAATAAGTTGGAAATTTTTTCGAAGTGCCACTACAACATCGATATTTGATGAGACATAACTCGAGAATACTTTTACCCCTGAATTGCGCACTTATACTGTTGTGTAGCACACTGCATCAAGTTTATGTAGGGTAGATATCATTGGCCAGGAAGGCTTGGTTACTTAGCTATTAGCTTTCAAATTTGTCATTATTCCAAAGTTTTAGGCCTAATATATCGCAAAAGTGCCTAGTAAACTAGCAAAAAAAAGTATATATATGTTATCTATGTTGGTAGAGCTATATTTTATATGTTGATGACATTTTTAGGGGGGTCATCTTTGGGGGGGGGTCTAAGCCCTTGAAAATTGAAAACAATTTCTCATGTTTGACATAGTAAACCTTACTGGAAAATTCTCAAAACTTAATCAAAGGTAGTCCTTTAAATGTCTGACACTTTGACCTGTACACAAGGTCAAAGGTCAAAATGTGAATTTTTAATGAATTTTACAATATTTAAAAATGATCTGAAGGATTTAGTGGTATTTCTTCAAATATCCTTTATCTGAAAGCCTTGGGTTAAGCGATCACGCACAAGAAAAATCAAGGTCATAGGTTAAATTTAAGGGTGAGAAATAAGGGTTGTTTTGAACTAATTAACTCAAAATATATGCATGGACTTATATTCGTTGCTTTTCAACATATTACTTAGATCTTTTAATATGTTGTAAATACTAATTATGCACACATATATGAAAATGGTTGTGATTGTTGAATTTTTAATTAGTAATGATTTTTTGTATGTTACTTTAGAATAAAATCATCAAATGTTCCCAATTGCTTATTAAGCCATAAAATGTCATTATCCAGCAAGATGAAGAGTTGTCCTTTTGCGTCATTGGAAATCACCTGACTCTAGCGGCTTCTTTTAAACCGAAATTAGGGTTTAAAGTCACTTAATTTTTTAAAAAATCGTCAAAAATTAAGAATTCAACCAAATGTTATATTTTTTGTGCTAATGCACATTAATAGTATCTAAAATAACTATAAAAATCTTAGCATTTAAATAAATTCCTGAGCTGTTATTGGTCAAAAAGTAAAAACAGAAAAAAATCATAAAATATTCATGAATGCAAATTTATTCATAAAAATCATATTGTAAGATGCCGGCGATTGAGGCTATTACATAGTCAAAGGAAAACATTCTAGCCTAAAACACCGCTGAGTAATAAGAGTTACATTTTTTTTTGAAAAATCCAAGATTTCAAAAAATTCACCAAGTCAAATACCTGCATTCTGACCTTTTAATCCTGAACCCTGATTAAAGCCAAATGCCCAAAAACAATGTATGTACAAAATGTAGTACATATTTAGACAAGGACATTCATATACTTATCAATGCCTACAAACAAAACCTGATTTTTTTACAATTTTTTCTTTATTTTTATTATAAATAAGAAAAAAATGTGTCAAATATTCTTGATTAAAGAATAGGTCTTGAAACCACGTGTGTGATTGCTTTGTACCAAGCACCAGAACATATCAAAAGAAAAAAATCGAGTAAAACTTCTTTGTAAAATGACGGTCTCAAAATTTTCGTCGTATTTGCATGTTAGAAAAATCATGTAATTTTCCATGTAAGTCGAGAGGTACTGGTCTGAATCAGTCAAACTATACATCATTCTATGACTTTCTCGTCTTGATACGTTAAATGCCTGATTTTTAAAAAGCAAAAATATAAATTAACCCTGAAGTGGGAAAACCTTAGTAAAGTAGCCAGTGTCTTACTACAGTAGACCTTTAGCGGGTAAAAATGTTACCCTCCTTTACATACCCTGAAAATGCGGGGTAGGCCTGGTACTCACACACATAGCAGTATTTGAGATGCTCTATTGCCCTGTCTTTATAACTCTGAGATCGGACCAATAGGAGAGCTAGGGTTAAAGGTCAAAGTTTGGTATTTTTGTCTCTGAGACATATATTGATCTAGGGTAATGACGTTTTATCCGATCAAGATGAAGCCAAGTGTATTCTCATATGCTCTATAGATATATATTAATATTTAATAAATTCTTTAGTTAGGGTGGTTTTTGCATCAGATTGGTCAGTTTGCAAATTTTTGCATGCAATTCGACCAATCGACATAATAAGGGCTGGGCAGGGCTGGGCTGATAGCAAACCTATTTTGCCCAGTCAGTAAGACTTGTTTACATTTTATTCATGCAACTGATATAAATCTGAATTGTGAATAAGAATGAAAATCATACAGTTCATAAGAAAATTAGTTGTCATTACACTGTTAATCCTTGTTCAATGACCTTTTTACAGAAGGAAAAAGACATGATGCCGGTATTCTTGCTGGCTTGCAATTGTTAGATAGCCTTAACCAACATGCATAAAGATAAATGGTGACTCTGTGTGTCTTTATGGTGATCCTGCCTACCACTTAAGTGTACGCTTACAAGCCCCCTTCAGAGAAAATGGGGCATTTGGAAAAAGAAGTTCATTGTTAGTAAATGAATGGAAATTGTCACTCGGAATAATGTTAGAAATGTGTTTGCTTCATCGAGTGTAAATAAAGACTCGGAAAAAATCCGAGCCCCCAGCGGGGATTGAACCCACGACCTTCGGATTGCCGGTCCGATGCTCTAACCACTGAGCTATGGAAGGCTCTAGTGGCGAGCAGGTCGATGATCTTATTTATATTTATTTACACTCGGTGAAGCAAACACATTTCTAACATTATTCCGAGTGACAATTTCCATTCATTTACTTACATTTCAGGTAGATCTGCAGACTTTCTGCATGATTCATTCCGCTCGGGTTATCGAACAACGTTCGTCCCGAGTGAGCCCAGCTATAAATAAGATCATCGACCTGCTCGCCACTAGAGCCTTCCATAGCTCAGTGGTTAGAGCATCGGACCGGCAATCCGAAGGTTGTGGGTTCAATCCCCGCTGGGGGCTCGGATTTTTTCCGAGTCTTTATTTACACTCGATGAAGCAAACACATTTCTAAGTTCATTGTTAATCACTACACAAAGCGAGATAACTTCTCAACTTTTACATTGCGAGAAAAAGAGGATTTAAAAAGGTCCTATTTCTGTTCGTCCGTCGTTCATTTTCGGAAATTGATCAAAAGTGTTTCGGAAACATCTTCTATGGAAAATGTAGAAAAGTTGAGGTAAGCATTTTATCAATGACAAACGGGAAATATTTGAAGTTTGTTTTAATTTCCTTGAATTTGTTTTGTAGACACTCCACGAGCTTTTAAGCCATGAAAATCGGTTAGCAGAAGCTGCAAGCTCTTCAAACCCAAGATGTAGATTCCTGTTGTGTGCTAGGCTTCGTAAAACACAAAAATATGCTGATGCCTGTACTTCTGTTCATAGCCAGTTAGCTTCAGCTGACACAGAAGCAATAATAAAGGTAAACGTAGATTGCAGTTAATGATAATCATATTCCTGTATGCTTCAAACCTCATGTTTTGATGCCTCTTGACCAGAAGCAAAGTTCGTGGACTCAAAGTGACCCAGGAGATACACGCTACAAGAAAACTCAAACAATAAGTGCCACTACGTCTATAACAAGTAAGAGCTCAAGTAAGAGTACTCCTGACCAGTGTTTTCTCCTGATTTTCTTGTAGTTTTTTTTGAGTGCATGCTTAACTATAATATGATCAACACAATTGTTGCACGATTTCAGAACTTATTACTATTAGATGCACTTAATGTTTACAAATATGACAAATTTGGATTTGGTTTTCGAGGACTATTGTATCAGCTTTTCACTATGACGTTCGATCTTAGAAATGAAAAACAATTTACCTTCAAGGACCTAGGAATTGCCAATTCCATTGCTTCTTCGACATTTTTATGAGTTTGCAGGTGAGAGAATGAAGAACTAGGGCTTGGCAGCTCCTCAACATTTGGTTGGTAAAGACTTGCTCTTGTCATCCAATCCAATGATTTTGCTTGGGAAAATGTTCTTCTGGTTGCTATCATCAAAAGGTACTCAGTCTGTAACTATGCTGCCTCCTGGCATGATATTCAGCTATCCATTTTAGATTTTAGGCTATGTTTACAAAATATGTCATTTTCTGCAGGAAAATTGATACATAGGAGTAATATTTACCTAAAGTCTAAAAGATTTTGCCCACTCACATTCCTGCCAGAATGTATTCCACCTCCCTGCTGTTTTTTTCTTTACAGCCTGAGTGGGGAGCTTCTTCGCTGAACAATAAAAACGAGGTAAGAGGGCCTGGTCACCAGGTATGTATACTCACAAACGGAAATTTATTCCCTATTGTCCTGGAGCATATAGTTTCATGGCAAATTAGCATCATTCATTTTAGATTTTAGGTAAGTATTACTCATAAATATCAATTTTCCTGCAGAAAATGACAATTTAAAAAGTCAAAGGGCCTAATGAAGTAGAAGGATACAGGAACACATCCATATAAAAGTTATAACATTTAAGTACAAATTTGTTTCTTTACAGCGACATCTTGGTATTTTGCTATTTGCTGGACTTCTCCACAGCACTATGATGGTAAATGAAATAACAGATGAAAGGAAAGCCACAGTCAATTCAGAAACTATCCTGAAACATTTGGAAGATGCTCCATCACTTCTTTGAAGCATGTTAATTACCTCATATGGTTGCTTAATTGGCCCATCAAGTTTCACAATACTTTGGTTGGGACAGACATCCTTGTTAATCTTTTGAGGGCACTAAAGATATTTGACTTCAAAAAGGCAAATTTCTTTCTCTGGACCTGAAGTTTCTTTCTCTGGGTCTGAAAAAGCTGGAGAGCATATGAAAAACTTATCAATGAGAAATGCTAGAAGGAGATTGTGAATTTGTTAAATTTAAATGTCAAATATAAATAGTAAACAATATAAATATAAATAAATACAAATGCAATATGTATAGGTAATCATACGGTTACGAGTTCAATTTGGAATAAATTTGAACGAGTGTGTTTTTCAAAATTGCAATCAAAATTGTTTTGTCCATTTTGCAAATAGACGAAATAAAAAGCAAATAGTCAGGCGTCACTTGTTTTTATTTGTTCACGTGATTGATACAAACAATCGGAAAACCATAATATGCAATCTAAAAGCATTTTAAATTGATTTTTCAGTTTACACAACAGTTCAATCTAAATAATTTAAGAAAGAAAGTTATTTTAAGTGTTTTGATGCCACAATGATGGACTAAATTGACAAATTACATCTGGACATTATTACTGAGCGTCATCATCATGAAGGAAATGATATCGTTGCTTTCTTTTCTGCTCTGTGTTGTTGGTTCACAATACGACTTTTGCAGGGTTGTGAAGTTGAATGCAACTTGACAATTGTTGAAGGTGTTAAGCAGATTTTGGTTTTAAGAAGCCATGGATGACAGTTGACTGGGAATATCAACTTGTGGCCAGATTTTATCCACCTGAACTTGAGGATTTCCACTCCTGGAAGGCAGCAGTTGACGAACACCTGGACCTGATGAGCTGTACTTTTGAAGGCCATTTGCATTATTATTTCAACTGCTTATTGCCAAAGACAGACAGCGTTGTTCTTGTTCATCTGCTTCATCGTAGTCATCAAGAGATTGAAGACTTTTATGTCAACTTTGCAATAGAAGATCGTTCGACATGGAGACGTGGGTTTTCAGCTTCTTGATGACCGTTTTGCGAGCACTGTGGTTGGTAAACTTTTTCTCTTGTTCAGTGAGACTGGTTCCAGATATTATGCCTTTCATAATGTCATATTGTATATGATTACCTATACCAATCAATTGTTTCTTGGCTGAATCTGTTGAATCTAGATGCCACCATTTTGTTTTTGTCTAGTTGTTGTTTTGAAATTCCCACCACATGTTGTCATAGTGACACGTGTTTCCTGATTGGATAGCAAAGTTTCTTTTGTTTTTAAACAAATCAAAATTCTGTGTTTGTAATTGCACTTTTTTGCACTGACTTTTTGTGCAATTACATTTGAACAGCACTTATTTCAGCCAATCAGCATCCAGAATTTTGTATGTGATTAAAATAGTAAACTAAGATGATACGATATGATCAAGAACAATTACAGCCAAAATCGTTGCATTGCAACCAGTAATATATGATTTTTTGTTTGAATCTGAGATTTTTCTGAACCATCAATCAGTTTGGGGTAGAGCTTATTTCATATCAGGCAATCAATGAACAACTTCATGTAAGCCCTGCCTCCAAGAACGATGGATGAGAAAAGACGTTAAACCCCTTGCCGATTTTTGAAATCATGATGCAACGAATTTAGCTGCAATGCGTGCAGTTATAATAATATTAATCAACTTTCATCTTGCCACTGCAGTCAAGAGATCCAGCAGCCTCATTAACAATGCTGTCATCTTTTGCTCTTTTGCCAGTAGAACTAGTTTCTGCAGGTACAGGCTCATTCACCTCATCAGCTTCCAGTTCTATTATAGCTGCATCTCAACAATCTTCTTCTGCATGTCCACCCTTAAACAATATTTGGAGAGGAGCACATCTCACCTCATCTCAGTAGGTTCTTTTTGAGGTGTTAACCAGTCAAAAATATTGTCCTCCACCTAATAAAAAGTAACAAAAGCATAAAGAGTTACTTTTATACACAATTAAAGTACCATGTATTTTTGTACAATAAACACTCTCATAATTTGTAATTCTACAAATAGTCTTAGTGCCGTATATGGTCATACTGAAATGTTAACTGAGGCAACTGACTGGCCAGTGGCAAGAGCAACCAGCTAGGGGGGTCTGGGGGCATGCTCCCCCAAAAAATATTGAGATTGATTCAGCCACCTATAGAAATGTGATGTCCAGTGTTTTAAGAAGCAATTGCGACATACCTATTGAATTAAACTATGTAATGACAATAATTGCATTATATAGTTTTACACAGTTGGTATGTATAGTGTAAAAGAAAAGGAAGAGAAAAAATATCTAGAGTGGTTTTCATTATATGAAGGTCTACAACAAAGTGCACTAGTTAAAGAGTAACAGTCAAATACATATAGAACACGAAGGTGTTAGAGTGCAGTAGTACCTAATGAGCTAAATTGTAACTCGAAACAGAACTGTTTGTGTCGTCAGTTAAGTAACCATTCTAATCACTCTAATAGGCCATTGCCAAATAACATCGTTGAATGGGCTGTCCGCATCTCAGATACACGAGAGATACACGATACATAGGAGTACACGAGCTCTGTAACCACACAATTATCAAGCAGTACTGTGAAGACTTCGAACAGTGTAAATTGTACTACCATTTAGTTTAGCCTGTGAGCCAGCTATGCAGGTTTAGGCCTTTGCTTGGTTTAGGATCTTTACCAATGAAGGAAACGCTGGACAAATTTTCTTTGGTATACACACTAGAAAACTGTTTATTCAATAGTTCAGATTTCAGTTTACTATTGCTTATGATCTTACAATCAACTTGAAAATCCGAAACGCCTGGATTGTCCTTTTTGAGGTGTTTAACAAAAGACCAAAAACGCTTAGGATTTTCTTTGGTTGTCTTGCCAAGGTGAGAATATTCCTGTCTTGTAGACTTTAAGTTCTTATGAAAATGTTTCCTAGCTATACGGAACTCATTCCAGTGAGCAGGATTGCATGATTTTCTGGTCTTTTTTTATAGAGTCGCTGTGTAGCTGTTGACTGTCTGCTGAGAGATCTATTAAACCAGGGAAGATTGTAACATGAGGAAGTCGTCTTTTGAGGTATACAAGCATTATTTATGGATATTTGCCTCAAAAGTGTTCCACATTTCATCAAAAGAGGCATAGATGTTCAACATTAAAGAAACAGTAAATTTGTGTAGCATTTCTCTAATTCGGCCTCATTCGGCGTATAGTCTGATATGGACTTTGCGTTTTACATTTCTTTTCTTCCGACATGACAATTTAAAAAGGACCAACAGGACCATGTCATGATGACTAATTCCAGGGATTATTTTAATTTTACTAACCATAGCTGTATTATTTGTAAACGCAAGATCGAGAATATTATGCGTGTTTCCTTGATGTCTAGTTGGTAAGTCACCAAGTTCGGTTACATACTGGACAGTCCTATGTCCTGACCCCTTTGGTATGAAATTAGGTCGGGAGAAGGAGCCCACCGAGGTAAAGAACCAAGACACAAGCAGTGCAATGGTTCTTGATTCGTCTTACTCTTCGTGTGGGGGATCCTAAATATGGTATTGTGGTACCATGGATAAGGTGGAGAATTCTTTATTAAAAAATGCATCTGTATAAGGTTACTTTAAATATGGTTACAGGCTATTGATTGGGACGAAAAGTGTGCCCAAGCCTCTTGAAGTCTGCATGGCATTTTTAATGCGCAATGAAGCCACTGAAATACGCGACTAAAGGAGAAAAGTCTTAACCCAAAGGTTAGATTTTACGTGTACTTTTTCTTATTCTTGTCTGACCCTTGGTTCTTTGGGCAATCTCTTATGAAGTGGCCTACTTCTCCACACCCATAACACGAATTGTCGGAACACTGTCTCTTCTGTGGAGGACGTCTCTCCCTTGGGCAGTATGAGAGTGCAGGTGGCCGATGCTGCATGTTCTTCTGCTCCTATTTTTTTAGGAGCTTCGCTGCTTCAACCTCTTCTGGAGATGCTAGAGTTTGGAATATGACTTCTTTTACGTCAACCTTCTTGTTTGACACATGGGCAAAGAGTAGACCTTCGTCTATCGCCTTTATTTTTTTTGCGCCTTCAGCCCCCACTGTTAGCGCTAGCGGGTTCAAGTGCTTTTAACTTTGTACTTGCTGTGGATTCGTTGAAATCTAAAGAATGGCAATATGCTGTTAACTCTGAACATAGTGCCTCATCCTTCGCCTTGGTGTGAGTTCCCTTCAGTTTGTTTATTTCTTCTTGCAACTTTTGGTTGTTTGCATGTCCTTCAAATTCTGTAACGTTATTAAAATACACAGTATTACTGACAAATATTTCAGTACTAGTGAACGATAACAGGATCAACGTGTCCTCTTTATGTGGACCAACAGGAATAATGTGCGGCCCCAACATATAATTTTTAATGGATTTTCTTTCATTATGAATTTGATGAATCGCAGAAGCCAAGCAAACAAACTTTGGCCATGAGGAGAATTGCTTCAGAAGACGATCCAATGGAGAACCAGCTGATATATACATGACGTTGACCTTGGGCTCAGTAACTTCTGCAAGAGGCTGTTATACGGAAGTTGTACATTTTGATCTCTCCATAGTAGACCCATCTGATAATGTCTATCCACTTAAGATAACGTTTCTTGAATAATCTTCATCGCGTTGACATCTTCTATAGACATTGGCTTCAACGTAAATTTCTCAGTGCCATGTGACTCGACTTCCCAGAATCTCTGCAAGTTTTCATCAAGAGTAGGCTCTACCTTGCAATAAAATTGACGTTGAAATTTGATTCTACGTCAGACATTCTTCCAAGGATACTCCATCCAAGAACTGTTTAGATAGCAAGAGGTTGACTGGGAAGTCCCTTTCTAACATCTATGGGCACAAAGGCTTCAGACACATTTGTTCCGAGCAGAACAGAAATCTTTGTCTCTCAACATCATGAAAGGGGATAGACTGTAAATGTGGGAGTTCTTGGAAGCCTTTACTGGAGTGCCTTAAAGGGATTGTAAGATCCTGCACTGACCAAGCTGAGGGAATGTCAACGAGTGCAGTTTCATCTGTATTCATAGTTGAGATCTTCAAGTTCATCTTGGAGGCTTTTCTGTGTTGATAAGGAAACTTTGCTGTACGCCTTCAATGCCAAGAATTGATGCTAGGGATTCATCAATCATAGTAATTTCTGATGCAGAGTCAATAAGAGCATATGTAGAGACAGCACTGTTGTTTTGGCCAATGACAACAATTGGTATGACTTGAAGTAAAGCAGACGCTTGCTCTTGCATTGAGACATTACACTGGGGGGCAGCACTACTGGGTTGTTCTGGAGATGTACTATGAGTGATGGCACTGTTGGCATTACGTTGTTGCTTAGAAGGGTCGTGGAGTAGAGTATGGTGATTCTTTCCGCACGTTTTGCAACGTGTCAGTTTAGACAAAGTCCTTTCTTGATAACAAATTCACAGCGTTCTTTCACAGGTTTTGACTTGAATCCTTCGCAGCGATACAGATACAGCGATACAGGTGTGATTCAGAACACAGTGGACAACTTTGCATATCTTAACTGTAGCACTTGGTGTTTCTTCTATCTGTCCTAATTGTGAATTGGAACTTGAGGGTGAACCTGACATAGACAACGTCGTAGCTTTAAAGGCTGGTTTAGCTTAACATATTTCATAGCTGTACTTTCAGACGTCATACTTGAGAAGAAAGGATGATTGGCAGGATAAGCTTTGTTCTTCTTGTTTTCAACTCTAGGCATAATCTGACCATCCTCTTCCCTTTTGCGTAGGTATTCTCCAAAACTGATCTGCATAGTCTTTGGAAGCTTGAGTATGATCTTCTCTAGGTGATCTGTATTTATCTCTTGAAGACAATCAATGGATTTCAGATTTTCATAGGTAGATTCAACAACATCTGCAAAGGTCTGTAAACCTTCGTGGTCGTTATAATTAATGAGAGGTCCCTTTGTAAGTCTATCGATGCATGCACGGACCACTTGACATGGACGTCCATAACGTTCTTGAAGGATTTTCAAAGCCTTTTGAAGACCACCAGGGATTGTTTCATAAGGCAACACTTCTTTCAACGGTGGACCTTCTAGGAACTGTAGAAGGGTTGTCATTTTTACTGAGTCATCTAAGGGCTTGGATTCCACCAGTTGATGAAACCTTTGTCAGAAGCTTGGGAACTCTTCTAGATTTCCGGTAAACTTTCTTACTTTGACTGACGGGATTTCATGATAATGCACTCACTAGTTTTGACCATAGATTGCAAGATATCATCGATTGTGACTTTCTTGGAAGACTTAGTAGTTGGTTGGCGCTGATCATCTACATATGGATCGGTTACTTGCGGTTCAACTTTGGGAAGACCAGTGATTCTTGAACTTTGAATTGGCTTGGTATGTGGTCCTGTGGGCAAAAATGATGATGCTGGTACATGGTCTAAACGTGGTTTTGTTGCAGATGTTCGTGGTTTAATCGAGATAACAGTTGACAACTTTGAAATCTGATCAAATTGAGGATTTGAATTTATTTCGGCCTGCATTGATGATGTCCTGCTGTTGTAAGGGAAGGGTGGAGAACGTGGGAACTCATCGTCCAGCTTGTTCATTTCTACATCCTGGAATTCTCTCTTAGTCAAATCATATTCAATCTTTGCCAGTACTGTGCGATTCTTTGCGCCATCAACCTCTTTCTCAGCTTCAAGCCTTGCTATCGCCAAGTGTTGTTGGAATTCCATTTCCAGACTCTTAGTTTCAATTTCCAGTGATTTTTCTCTTTGTTGTTGTGTGTGCTCTTCCATTACTTTTGATTTGGCATATTCCAGTTCAGCTCTTCGAAGTTTCTCGCTCAGGTTAGAGATCTTACTTGAACTTGATTTGGAGGAATGTCTAGATCCTATTGATGGTGGAGCAGAGAAATGATTTTCTCGCATAAGCAGAAGATCATTTGTTATTCCAGTAGGCCATGAATTTCTTCTAAATTGTGTCAATGGAACTTCATTGGGCATTGTGGCGGCTGATGGCTCATTATAATAGGCAGTAGATTCTTACAAGTACTTGTTAATCTTCGACATATACAAACTCTTTTAGGCTTCTTGCTTAAGTAGTTGCTCAAACACTTCCGATTGTTCATCAGGAAATTCATCGCCAAGAAATTCAACGCATTTGTTTGAAGCCTCCTTAAAACGTAATCATGCTGTGTTTAATTGGTACTGTGTTTCTTTTACTTGGACCATATTGGCAAAGTCAGTTATGAGCGAGTCAATCTGATTACATAAACGAGTCAAATAACCCATATGCCCTTGATGCGATTTGTCAAGTGAGAAAGAATTTTCTGGTGGAAACTGTGTCCTTGTACGGGTTTCTGGTTCCATAGTTTTAGTGTTATCAATTGTAGCGGCGATTTTCTTTAACTACATCGTTACACATTGAACGCGTTGACATGAATTTATTTCGATTGCCACAGTATAAACACATAGATGAACGGTTCCTATAAATAGCAAATACTAAATTACAAAGACGAAATCTGAATACAAATACAAAATATGAAATATGTTGAAAAAAATACTTACAAAACGATGTGTAACTTCGATGATACGTTGAACGGTGAAAACTGAACCAATTATGCGCATACTAAAGAACTATAAACTGACTACAATACACAAGGGACAAGACGAACACGGGACAACGTACGAAATACAAACAGACAGAACAAAAACGAGATTTGGCACTAACACCAGCCCCACCTATAAGGGAGGTGTACGACCCTTATACTTATCACATTATATTAAAGTTAGTGTCTAATGTGTTCATTGTTCAATTAATTAAACCAGAAATAAAGATAATATTCAATACAAAGTCTTAGTCTTCAAGTGTTCATGATGTTTCGTGTCCATGTAATATAAACTAGCAGGTGTTTTCCAACAGTAGTACAAGCTTTGTAATTGGTCGTTCCAGAACTGATGTGGAGGTCTTCACTGTTGCTGAGTGTACAAATCCTTTGGAATCGGTCTTTACTTGTAAGGCCACTGGTTTCTTGGTGTCATTTCTTGTATGAAGCAATCACTGCAATCCTACTGTGAAGTTTCTTTTTACACTGTTCCACTTGATTCTTGGTTGCAGGTTCTGGACGTATTCCTTTTCAACAAATACTTTACTCTCTTCCATCTTTTTCGTAGGTAGACATCTTCTCTTTGGAAAATACCTGGTGGCGGCATAACTATTTTCGATTTCATTGTCAAGATGTGGTTTGACGTCTAAGGATCCATGTCACGAGGGTCGCTAGAAGGAAATGTCAACGGGCGACTATTCACGATACTTTATACTTCTGCCATGAGTGTACGAAATGATTCGTCATCGATAGCATGACCATATTCATGTATAAGGGATCTGAGAATAGAACGGATTGTACGTATTTGCTGTTCCCACGCTCCCCCCATATGGGAAGCAGCGGGAGGATTTCTCTTCCAGTTGAAAAACCAATCTGCGTCGTACTTTGTTGATAGATGCTCTTGCAGCTTCCTGTGATTCATTTCTTTAAGGCCTGACTCCAGTTCTTTTTCTGCTCCCATAAGATTGGTGCCTTGGTCAGAATGTATTTCTCTTACTGGTCCTCTTCTTGCTACAAAGCGCCTCAGTGCGTTCAGAAATGTGTCGGTCTCTAAGGAGTTTGCTGTGTCGATGTGAATGGCTCTGCTCGATAAGCATGTGAAAATCACACCGTACCTCTTAAGTTGTTTGCGCCCTTCTTTGATGAGAAATGGTCCAAAGAAATCAACTGCACAATATGTAAAAGGTGGTTCAGGGTAATTCTGCTTCTTGGAAGATCAGCCATCTTCTGTTGACCACTTTTAGCTCCATTCTTTCGACATTGGACACATTTGGTGATGTAGTTTCTTACAGCTGAGTTAGCATTTATTATCCAGTACTTCGTTCGTAGCTCTCCAAGTGTTATTCCTCTACCAGCATGTCCTGTCTTCTCGTGTGCGTGTCTTATGATAAGGGTCGTAACATGGCCTTTCTTTGGAATTATCACAGGGTGCTTGAATTCTTCGGTGAATGTATCAGAATTCTTTAGTCGACCACCAACTCGTAGGACGTTATTTTCATCAATGACTGGATCTAATTTGCATATCGTACTTGTTTTCTTCATCTCGATCTTCTTTCTCTTCAGTGCTGATCGGTGGTCAGACTGGTTGTCTTTGAGATCCTTTAAGGTGGCGATCTCCTCTTGACAGCTTTCTTCTTGTACAAGCTTTAAGATGACTGTCTCTGCATGCTCTGATTCTTCAACTGTGATTGGTCTGGGTGTGAACTTTGTTGACTCTCTTTGTTTTCTTTCTATTTGGTTTACATATGTACTTGGGTAAGAGACGAAGTATCCAAGCGACTACTCTTTTCAGGCGTTGCCACTGTGAGAAAAAGCTGAATCTTCAAGGATATCTGTCTTCTGTTCTACTCTGGTTGAATTGACCTCTAGTCTCTTCACCTCAGGATCATCTTGGAAATCTTCATTTTCTTTAAGTGGGCACTCTGGCCATTCGTTTTCTGGTTTCCACAGGAAGTTCGGTCCTTTTATCCAACGGTGTTGAATGTTAAATTGACCCATATTTAAACCACGCGAGGCATCATCAGCAGGATTATCTTTACCACACACATATCTCCATTGGCTAGGATCTGTTCTGTCTCTTATGGTTTGGACTCTGTTAGCCACATAAACTTGATAACGGTTCTGGTCGTTGTTAATATATCTCAAAACTGCTGTACTGTCCGTCCAGAACGTAGGCTTTTCAACTTCGCGGTCAAGTTCTTCAACTAATTTGTTACCAATCTTGGAAGACACAACAGCGGCTGTAAGTTGAAGTCTTGGTATGGTTACGGCTTTAATTGGCGCCAAACGAGCTTTACCCATAAGAAATGCACAATGAATAACTCCTTGGGAATTTACTTGTCTTATGTACGAGACTTGACCATATCCAGTTGAATTGGCATCAGAAAAGCTGTGGATCTGTCAATCGACGACGACTCCAAAATTTACAGGTTTGAAGCAGCGCTGCACGTTGAACTTCTCGAGCACAGGTAGTTGTTTCTTCACATTTCCCAATGTAGTCTGTATTCCTCGGGAATCGGGTCGTCCCAGTCTACATTACTCTTGCAAAGTTCTTGGAGGATTCGTTTCCCTGGTAATAGAATTGGTGCTGCGAAGCCAAGTGGGTCATACACTGAACTGATAGTGGACAAAATTCCTCTGCTCGTCAGGGGCTTGTCATGGAGAGAGATCCTGAAGCCAAATCTGTCAGACTCAATATGCCATTGGACACCAAGAGCACATTCTATAGGTAAGTTATTGTAGCTGAGATCCAATACCTCTTACTTCTTTAGAGCGATCTTCTTTTGGGACAGTTTCTAACACCTTTCTACTGTTGCTTGAAATTTTGGTCAGGTGGAATCCTCCTTTGGCATATGCACGGATGGTACCATGTACACGTTCAATGGCTTTCTCTTCGTTCTCTTCGGACCGCAAGCAGTCGTCCACGTAGAAGCTTCTTCTAAGTACACTTTATGTTTCTTCGCCAACTTCGTCTTGGGAATCGTCTGCTGCTTTCTCACTGCATAGTTGGCACAACTAGGTGACGAAATTGATCCTGATCTGTAGGAGGGTGGTACTTGTGGAGCGGAACTTGATCCTGCTCTGTAGGAGGGTGGTACTTGTGGAGCGGAATTTGATCCTGATCTGTAGGAGGGTGGTACATGTGGAGCGGAACTTGATCCTGATCTGTAGGAGGGTGGTACTTGTGGAGCGGAACTTGATCCTGATCTGTAGGAGGGTGGTACTTGTGGAGCGGAACTTGATCCTGATCTGTAGGAGGACGGTACTTGTGGAACGGAATTTGATCCTGATCTGTAGGAGGGTGGTACTTGTGGAGCGGAACTTGATCCTGATCTGTAGGAGGACGGTACTTGTGGAACGGAACTTGATCCTGATCTGTAGGAGGGTGGTACTTGTGGAGCGGAACTTGATCCTGATCTGTAGGAGGACAGTACTTGTGGAATGGAACTTGATCCTGATCTGTAGGAGGGTGGTACTTGTGGAACGGAACTTGATCCTGATCTGTAGGAGGGTGGTACTTGTGGAACGTAACTTGATCCTGAGCTGTAGGAGGACGGTACTTGTGGAACGGAACTTGATCCTGATCCGTTGGAGGTTGGTACTTGTGGAGCGGAACTTGATCCTGATCTTCATCCAAGACGGAAGCGGGTAGTGGTGATACATCGATTGGAGGTGGAGTAGGGACACAAGATAAAGGTGGACGAGGAATGAGCTGTTCTTCACTTTCCAGTTGTGGAAGTCTACGCGACGCATATAGAGACAGACGCTCTTCATCATCATAACGTGTTGACTCGATCACTTGGGATGGTGAATAAGTAGGAACTATCTTCGAACCTTCATCTTCAATAGGATTTGACTTACTTTGGTCTTGTTCTTTCTCAACATCAATTAGCACTTGCTCTCGAGCTTGGGCGACAACAATTTGCTCTTGGAGCTCCAGTTTCTCGATTTCATTTAGAAGTGCTTGCTTCTTTTCTAATATGCTTGACGTGGCCAATAATTCAGCGAGCTTGATTCTCTCAGTGATCCTTGCGGATGCTGCCGATCGTTGAGATGACGTTGTTGATCCAATTTCTGATGCAGACTTCTCAACTGGCTCTTCTAACTTATTTTGCGCTACAGTTATCCAATCCTTCATGCCAGCGATGAACTTCTCTACTTTCAAATACTGCTCTTTGTACCATGTGTGTGCGTACGTCAAGTCCACGTCGTCATGAAGACCAAGCTTGGTAAGAGGGGTACAGCTCGTCTCTCAACTTGTCTAGGATTTGTAGATCATTTTGTACAAGGTTTACATTGTTGACAACAAAGAATTGGATTCGATTCTATTCATAAGCTCTGTAATCTTCTTTTGTAGCGATACGCATATTTCTCTTTGCCTTTGAACGTTGTATGCGTTTCCTTTCGAAGTGAGTTTTCTGTCTCGTTTAGGGTAACGTTGTGACATCGTTTTGAAAGAAGATGTAGCGGCGATTTTCTTTAACTACTACATCGTTACACATTGAGCGCGTTGACATGAATTTATTTCGATTGCCACAGTATAAACACATAGACGAACGGTTCCTATATATAGCAAATACTTAATTACAAAGACGAAATCTAAATCTAAATACAAAATATGAAATATGTTGAAAAAAATGCTTACAAAACGATGTGTAACTTCGATGATACGTTGAACGGTTATGCGCATACTAAAGAACTATAAACTGACTACAATACACAAGGAACAAGACGAACGCGGGACAACGTACGAAATACAAACAGACAGAACAAAAACGAGATTTGGCACTAACATCAATCCAGCTGGCCATATAAGAACGGTATAACTGAATTTAAGGGTCCAAACCTGAGCATGATAAATCTAAGAAAATTCCTAAAGATTACAATAAACTAAGTTAATTCCTAGAATTATGATAATTATAAATAAATAAACGATGTACTCACAGGTATGGGGTTCGAAAAGTAGAAAAGTTCAGAGATATCCAGCTAGATTGCCATCATACTTTTTAAACTGAAAAATTCCTTGTGCAGCCAAAAGGGCTAATTATGTGCATCTAAATTATAGTATAAGGTCCTTGGGGGAAAACAATTAAACAAATGAAATAGCTCAAAGAAAAAAAAAGACAAAAATGACTAATTGTGTGTCTACGTGTCTACCATAAAGTCGAGTTCAGAACTGGTCTATATACATGCCACGCATGACACACAGGAATCCCACTGCAAGATTAGTGTCGCTGCTCACTTTGGTCGCAGCAATTAAGAAATACCAAAACTGATCTAGCACTTCCAAAGTCCAAAATTAATTTTCTCAAACGTAGTTTTAAATATAGTGGTGCTATGTTATGGAACAACCTGCTTGATGAGGCTAAACGAGCCAAAACATTAAGGCAGTTTAAGAGAGGTATATGCTCCTTATTTTCCTGATTTTGAGCTGTGCTGCATTTTTTATAGCATTGTCTTTTTACTATATATTGATTTTTTCTAATTGTACATATAAAAACGTCAAAGAAAATAATGTTTATATGTATGTATGTGTATGTAAGTTGACAAATCTAGCATCTAAGCAAAGCCATGGCTTCGAAGGCTTGACAGTCATAGGAAGCACTATGCACGGATGGTGTGCCACGCCAATCTTGCCCCAAATTTGATCTGCGCCTATTTCCACTCGCTTTAGAATCGATTTAGTAACAAGGGCAGCAATTTTTTTGCGAAAAACTTTAGCAGGCGGAACATTGCTGTCATATAGAACATGCTTGAAAGGCCCTTTAAACGGTTGAACATACTCGTTGACGTCTACTTTAAACTGAATCCAATTTAGAATAGACTCCGCATTTGGATGGTCCACCAGAATCTCGCGCCAAAATGAAACATTTTCATGAAGACCACCCACTTTAAATGTTGTTGGATTATGAAAACTCAAATTACATAAAGGAAAAGGCATAAAGGAAACATTTTCATGAAGACCACCCACTTTAAATGTTGTTGGATTATGAAAACTCAAATTACATAAAGGAAAAGGCTCTCCAGAAGACAGAATTTCTTCAACACTAGGTAGATCAACTCCTTCCTGAATGCTTTAACTTCTCCCCAAATTCTGGATCAGTACACTCCCACAGTGGAAAAGAATAATCAAACATTGGGATCTAAACGCCTTCTCTAGGCACCATACACCTAGAACAAAATGCAAAAACTAAAAAAACACGTTGGATTACCCGGAAAAATAAATATAATGTAAACCAGAAACTTTGCACGAAACAAAAAACAAGGAAACATAGCAAAAAGCTAAAAACTAATTGCGATAGGATGGGGTCCCCGATCAGGAGAGAGCAACTACCCATGCCCGGAATGGATCGTCCTCAGGGCAGTCCAGATAAAGACCTACCCATGAGAGTCACTCACCCAGAGCGAGGAGAAAAAATATAATGGCATTGCAAATGATATACCGATGACACAAACGACAAATGCATAAACAACCATAATAGAGAAAACGGTTTATTTGACAAGAGAAAAAAATAATACGTAAACTTCACACTTTTCCAAATATCTAATTGTCAACAATAATGGGCACTAAACTAACTCTGAGAAGAGCCTGATGGACCCGCGTTAGAAGACGACCACCTCCCACGTTTAGCTGGTCTACCTAGGCCTCTGGGTGAATCACGGAGTCTCTCCCAGCAGTTTCTTTGGTAATGACCATAGCCACGGCAGTAAAAACATCTAATACTGCCTGGGGGTCTACCACAGGAAACACTGCCACGAAGCTGAGGCTGGCGCTGAGCAGACTTGTCAATCTTTGCTTGCTATCTTTTCAAGAACTTTCTCCTCTTCTTTGTCACCCAGTAAAACTATCAGATAGCGTTTAAATTGCTCTTCTGAAACGGACATTTCTTCTTCAGTGCCTGGAAAACGGCAGAAAAATAGGCTGCCTTCTCGTGTTTTAATTCCATGGCCACAACCTTCAGATTAAGGAGTTGCTCCAACACACTATCCTTCGTAAACACAAGGGACTTCGAACGAGCCTCGAAAAGGATTTTTGATAATATGGCATCCACATTTACCTCTTGTAAGGCTTCTCCGCTGATTTTCCAGATTCACTAACTGATTTGGGTCCTACAAACATCGATTTTAAAAATATTCTGGACATCAGATTTTTCTCAATTTAGAAAAACCGAAATTTGACAATATCTCAAATTCTGATGTCCAGAATATTTTTAAAATCGATCATACAATCACAAATTAAGCAAAGTTTCATATTTATTTTAAAAAAATCAACTTTTACCGTGGAAACTTCGAGCAATTAAAATTTAATTGGTAAAAAGGGACCTTTTTATGGAAGCTGTAGCGTTGCTATGGTAACATCCATGGGATCATGGCCCTTACAACAAATCCTAAAACTCATAATCTTCAATATAATTGGTCTATAAGCTGTCAATATGCAAACAAACTTGATTTTAAACATGACTTTTTCATTTAGTATCAGTATCCACTATAACTATAGGGAGCCTCCTTAAAATATACACTTCTTGATTATACTTGAAGGTTAATGTTGTCGGTACAAAATTTGTGATGTTCTATCTTCTTAAAAATTTGCAAGGATTGCACTTCCTTAAGCTCACTTGGCAGGGAATTCCGCAATTTGGCTCCCGTAAAGACGAAACTATGTTGTTGTGTTCGCTCCTTACTTTTGGTAGTTGCAAATCTTTGCTTGAACCACGTAGATGATATGATCTGGATCCAGTTTTCTCAGGAAACATATCGATAAGATATGGTGGACCAGACCATTCACTATCTTGAACATCATAATTGCTTTTTGTTTAAGTCTATTTTCACTTAATTTTTCCCAATTTAATTCTTCAAATACTTTACAAGTCCTCACTTCACGATAAGGAGAACTATCATTCGAGCAGCACGGTTTTGTAACTTTTGAAGTTTATCAGTGAGCGTAGCGTCTATGCCATCCCAAACTAAACTACAGTAGTTAAATTATGGTTCCAAAGTTGCTTTATACACTAAGCAGTGTCGATTTAAGAAAGGTTTGATATTCTTTATCGTGTTTAAACCGACAGCCACTTTCTTAGCAATACTTTCAATATGAGTTCTCCAAGTCAGATTTTCATCTATGATAACACCAAGAAATTTAGCTTCATAGGATCGTTTTAGTGGGATCCCTTTTATTGATAATTTCAAATCATCTGAGTCGAGGGTGGAGAGCCTTTGTCTTGAGCCGATTAACATATATTCTGACTTGAGAATATTTAAAGTATGTTTGTTAGCGCGCAACCAGGATGCTATCTGTTCTAGATCATTGTTCATTTGCCCTTGAAGCATTGGAATTGCACAGTCAGAGAAAGTCAGAGTTGTGTCGTCGGCATATAGTCTGGGGGTGTAGTAGTCAAGGCAATTGGGCAAATCATTGATGTATATAAGGAACAGGAAGGCACCCAAAGTTGAGGTACCCCGTATGTCAGAGAACGTGCCACAGACAGAGATCCATTGACTGAGCAACATTGGGATCTATCTTTCAAAAACGACGAAAACCATTCTCTTACATTAGCTTCAAAGCCATAAATTTTAAACTTTAATAACATGATTTCATGATCAACGGTGTCAAAGGCCTTCTGGAGATCTAGGAATATGGCACCGTTGATCATTTTCCGTCTATATAAAAACACCACTCGTTGGTGAGATCTAAAAGCGCAGTCAGGTTAGAGTGTAGAGACCTGAAACCTGACTGATGAACATCTAGTAAGTTCTAATGTTGGTTTGCATGTGGGAGTCATGATTAAGTGATAAATTGTTTCCTCCACATTGAATTACGGTAATTTATTCCGAGCTTTCGGACCTTAGGTCCATCATCAGGGACATGACAGTGCAATTCCACTGTCATGTCCCTGATGATGGACCTAAGGTCCGAAAGCTCGGAATAAATTACCGTAATTCAATGTGGAGGAAACAATTTATCACTTAATCTAGTAAGTTGTTTAGATCGAGATATCTATGTATTTGTTCAAAGATAACCTTTTCAAAAATACGGGTTATGGTAGGGGTGATAGAGATTGGTCTATAATTATTTGGATTATCTCTATCACCTTATTTAAAGATAGGGAAGACTTTAGCTACTTTCCACTCAGTTGGAAATGTATTCGTTTGGATTGAAAGGTTAAAAAGATCCGTCAAAGAGCAATAGATATGCGTTGCTGGCATTTCTAATAATATGTTAGGAATACCATCGAGACCAGTCGCCTTTGAAACATCTATAGACTCTAAGAGCTCTAAAACTGTATTATAGTCTATGAATGAATGAATGAATGAGTGAATGAAAATGAATGATAACTTTATTTATGTACGCTTGCTCCGACAACTTGAGCTGATTTCCACAGGGGGCGTGTGGAAAAACTATACAATAATAAAAAGGAAATTTATAATTATCTATAACTATCTAAATTATATAACTATCTAAAGGAAATTTATAATTGTCTATAATTATCTATGATATATATCTAACTAAGGAAAAAAAAGAAAAAAAAAACTATTATTCTATGACGTGAGCGGCAACTTGAGTTTTGAATGATGTGAGTGAGCTAGAGTTTCTAATCTTGTCAGGTAGAGAGTTCCACACTTTTGCCCCATTATACGAGAAGCTCTTTTTTCCAAATTCAGTTTTGGGGGGAGGTAATGGTAGGGAAGTATTGGAACCTCTTAGGCTATAGTCAGTTATGTCTTGTTTCCGAATGAATAAATCAACGAGACATTTTGGAGCCATGTGGTTGTATATTTTGTACCGATATGCTTAGCTTTTGTTTTAAACCTTTTGATTTTCGACTCAAGAAGCTCCCAACCAAGTGCTTGAAGTGCTACTTGGTGGGGAGTTTCATTGCTCATATGTAGAATGGTTCTCGCTGACCTGTTCCGTAGGTTTTGTAAGCGTTTAGCTAAACTTTCGTCAAGCGAGTCCCAAACTTCACTACAATAGTTAAAGTGGGGTTAAACTAAGGCATTGTGAACTGAAATTAGGGGGCTCTATCAACAAGGTCAAAGGTCAAAGGTCAAATTTTATTTACAGAAAACACAATACAGATTTACATTACTCCACTGGTCTGCAAATAGTAAAGGAAACTAATCGAGGCAGGCCAGTAGTAAAACTATATATACATTAACATTTGTAAAAAAGGAAATACATAACAATAATATAAGTAAATGAAAAATGATAAGGTTAATAATATATTTAAAGATAATATGAATAACATGAATAGACAATAGGAAAGTAAGTTAATTTTGGGTGCAAATGAGATCAATCTAACAAGCAGACAAGAGAAAATGGTTAAAAAAGCCGAGATCAAAAAAATGAGATTGATAATCAAGATGTATTTTTACTAAGAATCTGAATAACCCTTTCAATTTCAACATAGGATCCCTCATTTTGAAACAATTTAAAAAGTAGGTTGTTTAAATCCTTTTTAAACGTATTTTTGGACAAATTCCTCGTTGAGAGAGGAATAGCGTTCCAAAGTCGCACACCTACACGAGAAATAGAATTTAGCTGGATGTTAATTCTTGACTCGCGAGTATACAATGTTTGAGCTGTCGAAGATCGAGTATTATAAGAGTGAATATCAGAAACTGGCACAAAAAGCTTACACAAATTGGTAGGGGCCTTCTTATTGACAACATCATGCATTAAATGTGCAATTGACTGACAAAACATAATATTTAGTGGAGGAATCTTAGTTTTTATAAATAATGGAATGGCACTTTCCGTGAAGCTAACAAAAAATATGTTTAAGAGCCCGTTTTTGTAAAATTAGTAACTTACTTAAAAGAGATTTGGAGGCTTGGTCCCAAGCACTTATTCCATAGTTTAAGTAGGGGTGGATCAATGACCAATATAAGGTTATTAAAGTTTTCTGGGGAACAAAATGTCTTAACTTTGCGATAAGACCAATTGATTTGCTAATTTTCGTGCAAGTATAATCAATATGGTTTTTCCACGAAAGTTTACTGTCAATGAGTAAACCTATAGAGAATAATACATGGGCGCGCGGAGATATGAAATTTATCTTCGAGTGTTCAACTCGATATCTCACGAGTGAGCGCAGCGAACGAGTGAGATATCAATTTGAACACGAGAAGATAAATTCCATATCTCCAAGCGTCCATGTATTTTTCTGTTTATTATATAAACTACAGTGTGTTATAGGGATTTTTCAAACTGTTTATTGAAAATTCATCAAGTAAAATAGTCAAGATATAATTTTTGAAGAAAAAATACACTTGAATAGTGTATAATAAAAATGACACAATCGACTAAATGTTATAAATTCATGAAATCTGAAAAATGCTTCGGTGTTAAATAGATAGTTAAACACAATAGTTCATTATAAATAAAAAAATAAAAAAATAAAGTCACTTGACGCTTAACTCTCCTGACTACTGTCACTTGACTCTATCACTCGGAGTCTTCTGAACTTCTTTCGAGGACTTTCTGTAACCACTGTATGACTTGATGCTGAGGAAGTTGAAACGTGAACGTTAAATGTTCCTCCTGTAATATAGTTTCCTTGAAATAATGATAAACTTTGATTTTCGTTGTTCTCTGAACTGGCTGCATTGTCGTTTGTAGTTTTTAGAGAGCAAGCCAAGCTACGTGGCGCTGTTTGCATCTGTACGGCTGGTGGAGGCGAGTTTGCTGAGAGTAAAGAAGAAATTGCTTCTTGCTGTCCATCTCTTAGAGAACTGTAGTTATTGACAGACATGAGATTTTTGTGGCCAGTTACTTGGATAATTTGATTTGGCGGAATGTCATGATCTTGTAATTTTTGAACAAGAGTCTTTCTTGCGCTGTGATTTGTAATGCGTTTGTCACCAGTTAAACCAGCCTTTAAAGCACACTCTTTCATTATTGAGTTCAATTTATTTACACCCATGGGCTGACTCTTGGACCATTTCGTTTCTGGCAAAGACATTTTTTCACTGCTGAGGTGGTTGATAGAAAGATAAAACGGTGAATCTGTTTGACATGTTTCTTGAGGTCGTTTGAGTGCATACAATTTGTAGGCAGCGACAGGATTTCGCTCGTTTTCAACTGCACTGTTTTCATACATACGTGGCTTTACACTCCTTCTGTTAAGAGGATTCTCTCCAGATCTTGTTTTTGTTTGTCTCTCTGTTGAGTACTCTAGATATTCCTTGCCCCTGCTGTCAATTTTTAGCGTAATATCACCCCATTTCAGGTCTCTTTGCTCTTTCCCTCCACGTAGTCCAAAATGTAAACAGTTATTGAACCACAAAGTGTTTATCAGAGACTCTGGTGAATGAATACCCATCACTCCTCTTCTGTAAAGAATATCTATTTCCTCTTTTGTTAATGGAGACGCTTCTTGAGGCTTGTTTCCTTTTCCAACTCGCTTTAACTGTTTTTGCTTGGATTTGAGTACTTCTCTTGTTTTGGCGAAAGATTGGCCCGTAATAATGGACTCAGAGTAACGAAGTCTTTTAAGGTATCTTTCAAACGATGCAAGCATTCCTCTTAGCGTTGTAGGTTCGTATTCATCACTGTTTTGTTTTCTTACAGATAAAAGAAATCTGCTTAGGTAAGAATCCAGATCTTGTGGAGGTATTTCCTCGAGTCGACGACTCTCGTTTTCACCTTGCAGGAATGCGTTTAGCAAAGTGATGTCGTTTTTCGTTTTCCTTTTTGTATTTTCATTTTCTTCTTCTTCTATAAAAGCTTCCACATCTTTTCCGTCGAAGGACATAAATCTGTGGTTCAAAGAAAGGGTCTCTGAAGCCATTTTGTGAGATTTTTGTGGTGCCTTTTGATGAACGATGGCAAAGCAACAACAGCTCAACGTTTGGTCGGCGCGAAATTTACAAATGACGTACTAATCGCTGATTGGCTGAAAGGTGATATCAGAACACATGTGTTTTGATACGATATCAGAACACATGTGCTGATACCAAATTTCCCAGTGGCCAAAATCCCTATAACACACTGTGGGTTATATAATAAAAGAATTTAACAGACTCCTTGTTTTCTAACGCTATGAAAAGTCTTGGTAAAGAATCGGGAATTTTTATATTAATACTAGAACTAATTTTCCTTTGATAAGGTCGAAAAATAAAGTTTGTTTTCTTTATATTTAAGGTTAGTTTATTCACTGTGATCCAGTCGCACAACTTAATTAACTCCTAATATTATTGTGTATAATAGAAAAACTATGATTCGTTAAAGTTGTTTGTTTAAGCGCGCTAAAACTATGAGGCGAATAATAATTAGTGCGCATTTGATTATGACTGAAATCAATGTCAGGATTAATATGCGCATTTGGTCTTGTATTTAAAGTAAAAATATCTAGATCGTATAGACTATGAAGTTTATCTAGATACTTTTTTGTTGTTAGATTATTCTCAGATAGTAGATTGTTAAATTGCTGGTGACTAGTAACTATGTTAATGCCGCTATACAGCAGATCTTTAAATAAATCTCTAGTTAATTTGTGAATATTTTTGTTTATCTTCATATAGCAATATATATAGGATAGAGAATTAAGTTAGATAATATGACTTATCTGCAGATTACAGTCAAAACTGCCAGATCTTGTTGCCTTGTAGCATGTTTGGAGAAATCGTCGTCAAGCGGCGGAGAATTAGTGAATACTTCTCGCATTGATAAGATTTTATCAAGCTCTCCGTTAAGTTAAACGAAGTTCTGTTTATTGAACTGTTTATGCAGTTAAGAGTAGTTATAAAGGTCATCAAGATCTTCTTGCTTTGAGATGCGGCTTGGAGTACTGTCTTCGTCGTACTTAAGGAAGATAGAAGAATTCTTCGTCCAGCAGAATTTGTAGTTATGGCTCTTTTGGAACTGCTTGCATTGGGAAAGCAGATCCTGCATCTTCGGGGTCAGATGTTCCAAAATCATAATCTTGCGAATGGCAGTTTCATCGTCAAAGCCCAGATCGTTTGCTTTGATGCTCTTGGCAGATTTTCTGTTCTTTAATACAAGCTCTCTAGGTAGCCTTCTTGTGAACTTGCAAACTATGGTCGTCCATTTGTCTTTGCCACGATCAACACGGCGGCGATTTGAAAGTCGGTGCGCTATATCGATGTCCTGCAAAGAAACATCGGATGCCCCAATCTTATGAAATAACTTTACACATAGTTTAGAGGTTTCAAGTGCTGATTCAACCTTTGATGTTTGTGGAATCCCCGTTATCTTCAGGTTATACTGATAACTATATTGCTGTAGAGACTCAAGTTGGTCTTCGATCACTTGGGCTCTCCTTTCTATATTTCCTAAGGCCGTCGAAATCCTCTGGATTTCTTCGGAAGTTTCCTTTGAGAATCCTTGGAAGGAATCATACTCATCACTTAAGAACTGCAGACTCTTTTCTGTTTCTTTACCGGTTGCATCTACAGCCATCTTGGACTTGAGACTCTCAAAATCTTGACTTAGATCGCTGACTTTTTTGAGTAATTCAGCATTTTCTTTCTTCAAGGCTTCAAAATCCTTGTTACTCATATTCTTATTAGACATAGATGAGAATATAAGGTAGTTAAAGATGTAAATCCCTACAAATTTGAGGAGCAAGTCAAACTCTCTCCGACCGTCACGCTCCGCTCCGCTCTAGCTCTAATTCTCTAATTCTTCTTAAGGCTCCAATGCCAGAAGTTATTTTCTTGGCAACATAATCAATATGTTTTTCCCAAGACAGAAATTGGTCAATTTCAACTCCAAGAACTTTACTATGAGTAACTTGGTTCAGAGGATCGTTACCAATACAAATGTCCGGTTTAACATCAAGTGTTCTGATATTGTATTGAGAGCCTATGAGAAGAAATTCTGTTTTTGCGACGTTGAGAATGATGAGTTATGTAAGTTCTGATTAAATGAAAGGACTGAGTCTACTTCCTTAATAAAACTTGATGGGTTTTCATTCTCGATTTCAGTATCAATTTCGGAGGCAAGCCTTGAGGCAACCTCAGCAAAATGTGAATTCAAGACTTCAGCAATATCACTCGTATGTCTTATTGAATCACCGGATGAGGAAACCTTCATTTCCTTAATCTCCGAGACGCAGTTGTTCGATTTCTTACCCAGTAAGTTATTTAAGACTTTCCAAGTATTTTTAGAATCACCAGACTGTTTTTCGATTTGATCTCGATAGTATTTCTTTTTTGTTCTGATTATTAACTTATTTACGCAATTTTTCTTTTTCTTATACATGGGCCAATCCAGCTGACTTTTTGATTTCGTAGCTTTCTTTTTAGAAAGTCTCTCTCGCGCATTTCAGTTTTAATTTCAGGATTAATCCAAGGGGATGGTTTACGTCTTGACTCTAATCATTATAATTGGAGCATGTTTGTCGATAACCCCGAGCAGTGTGTTTTCCCAGTCTTTCCATACATTGTTGACATCCCTAGACCCGGTTGGACGGGTCTAGGACGTACTATGATAGACAAGGACGTACTAGTATGGAGAAGGACGCAATAAGATGGAGAAGGACGTACAAGGATGGATAAGGTCGTACTAGAATGGGTCAGGACGTAGTAGGACATACAACGACGTACTAGTATGGATAAGGACGTATTAGGATGGATAAGGACGTACTAGGATGGATAAGGACGTCCTAGGATGGATAAGATAAGTACTTCCTTCTCCATCCTAGTGCATCCGTGTCCAGCCCAGTACGTCATTATCCATCCTAGTATGTCCTTGTCCATCCAAATGCATCCTTGTCCATCATAGTACGGCCTTGTCTACCCCAGTACGTCCTTTCCCATTCTAGTATGTCCTCCATCCTAGTACGTCCTTCTCCATCGTAGTGCATCCTTGTCTATCTTTGTACATCCTTACCCATCCTAGTACGTCCTTCTCCATCCTAGTGCATCCTTGTCCATCTTATAATAATATAATTTAATAATAATTTAATATTTATGAGGCGCAAAATACATATATATATGATCTAATGCGCTCCAAAAAAAATATTGTCAAAAAATAATATAAATCAAATCTATAATTTAACTTAAATATAACATATAAAATATAAAATCCTAAAAACCTAAAAATATAAAATATATCCTACTTAAAATTTAAAAATGACATTTATATATACAATAATAAATACTGATAGATCCATATATATACGTGACTATTATACTGTAAATTATAAATTATACGCTTCTTTAAACAGCAAGGTTTTTAGCTTAGATTTAAAGGACTTTAAATTTGTGTCCATCCTTAATGCTGTTGGGAGTTTATTCCAAAGGCGGAGTCGGCGCAGCCACTTGAAAAGCCCTGTCTCCTATGGTTTTCTTAGACTTGAAAGCTGGTGGAGCCAGTAACAATCTATCATTAGACCTGAGGTTATAAGAAGACTTCTCTTTGATTTTCACTAAACTTTGTATGTAATATGGGGCCAGTCCATGTATTGCTTTGAATGTTATCAGAATCACTTTAAATTTTATCCTGAAGCTTATTGGTAACCAATGCAGCTGGTACAGTGCAGGGGTAATAGAGCGGTTTTCGTATGAGTGGGAAACTGACCGTACCAGTTACGGTCAATGCACGGTACGGTTACGGCATGAATTTCGAATGTTTTTATAGACATTACGGTACTGACACGGTCACGGTACGGTACGGTCAGTTTCCCACTCATACGAAAATCGCTCTATGATGGTACCGTGGAGTATTAGTTATCAGCCTGGCTGCCATGTTCTGAAGACGCTGTAACTTATTGATGGCATTACTTGGAAGACCATAGAGTAAACTATTACAATAGTCTATACGTCCCATAACCAGTGCATCTTTGTACATCCTTACCCATCCTAGTACATCTTTATCTATCCTAATGTGTCCTTATCCATCCTAGTGCATCTTTACCCATCCTAGTATGTCCTGACACATCCTAGTGCATCCCTGTCCATCTCGGTACGTCCTCACTAATCCTAGTATGTCCTCCATCTTAGTGCGTCCTTATGTATCCTAGTACGCCCTTCTCCATCCTAGTGCATCCTTATCCATCCTAGTATGTCTTTCTCCATCATACATCTTTGTCTATCCCAGTACATGCTTGCCCATCCCAGTATGTCCTTCTCCATCCTAGTACGTCCTTCTCCATCCTAGTGCATCCTTGCATTCAATGTGTCCTTAACCATCCTAGTGCATCTTTACCCATCCTAGTACGTCCTAACCCATTCTGGTACATCCTTGTGTATCCCAGTACGTCCTTACCCTACCTAGCATGTCCTTCTCAATTCTGGTACGTCTTTATCTATCCAAATATCTGCCCTTGCTCATTCTAGTTTGAATATATTGGTAACGGAAATGCTAAGAAGAAATGAATCACTATTAAATCAGCCAGTGGTATTTAAAACTGATCTTTACGTCTTCTTATCCTGTATGGTTGCCTTAAAAGATCTTGTTGTACTATCAGCAAAACGGTATGGAATTCTCCAAAAGTTCAACAGTCTGTCCTTACTACTAACACCTTTGTTCATATCCACGTGGATTTTGCGCTATGCATAAGCGTTCAAGTATTACTTGACATTCGCAATAATTTTGAATAATTAATAGGGTTCATGTAGGACCTTCCTCTCCCCTCTCCCTCTCCCCATTCCCTTACCCTCTCCTTTCCCCTTTCCCCTAAGGGCCACTACGCCCAACTATCTATTGCTAGTTGGCCATGAGAGTTCTAATTTCATCTACTTCGTTATAAACGAGGTATGAGCATGTGAGCTTTTCTGTAATTAACAGGTAACTGAGGTGGAGTACCGACTAGCATACCTGATCCTTTTACAATGGATTTCCCTCAGGTTAGATAAGTTGGACGGAAAGTAAATTTGGGTTTGGAGGTGAAAAGTGATGAATTTCGACTCTGTGGAGTTGCTAAGAGACAGAACAGTCTGGTAGCGCGGTGCGAGAGTAAGAATTCGAACTCCAAAATACAATCAACTATCTTTAATGAAACTGTTCTTTAATAGTGTCCTATACGATAATTTGACTAACATAGATTGTGACAATAGTTGATGTGGCAATAACATGGACTATCAATTAACGAAGATATCGTAGATGTTGTAGAAAATTGTAGGTAGTAGATTGTGAAGGTAGTTGTGGCGATAGTGGTAGGTTCCTTCCTTCCATGACACATGTACTCTCTGGGTGTAGTGTGTTGGCCACCACAGAATATCTCAGAAGACACAAGAATACTGGATGGGGGGGGGGGGGGGGGGTACAACTGTCAGTTGTCAGTTAAATTTTGGCCTTGTTGTCAGTTGTCAGTTAAATGGAAATTAATGATTAACAGTCTTTTATTTATTTCTCGTGGAATTTTTTCTTTCTAAGCCAATTTTAGGATCAAAATTTCGCAATTTGACATCCAATAGAACTTTGTCACAACAACTGTCCCTGGGAGAGATGGGTTATGGAGAAAAACGACTATCTCTCAGATTTTGGTTGAATTGTCAGTTAAAAACAGGCTACACAAATGTCAATTGTCATTTGAATTTTAAGGCATTTGTCACAAACTGACACTTTAATCAAAGCAACCAGACAGTAAGATCAGATGAAACTCCTTTAATCTTCTTGTACTTCTTTGAACTTTAACTTTACACATACTGTTTTCAAACTTGCCCGACTCTCATAAATCCTTATGGTTCTAAAAATAACTCATTACTATATACAATCATGATACTAAATATAGATATTACATCATTGCAGAAATCTCTATCACTGGTACACTTAAGCATGACTCAGCATTCCTCTTAGGATGTTCTGGAAAATACTCAACACACAATACATGAAGAATGTTCTAGAAAGTTCTTAGTTGATATGTGGTGGATTCGAGATTCATCACACATTTGTCGGTTGTCAGTTAAATTTTAGGCCATTTATCAGTTGTCAGTTAACCCCATCCAGACCCTCTTTATGGTGTTATGTTTGGCTTAAACAATACAAGAAGGATTCATTTCAGAAAGGACCAAACGGTATAAAGAAAAATGAAGCAGACGGAAAAAGTACAAAAAACCCCCGAAAAATTGAAGAATCGATAGAGAGACAATTAAGTCAGAGAAGGATGTTACTAGGATAGAGAAGGGTGTATTAAGATGGGTAAGGACGTAATTGGATGAATAAAGACGTACTAGGATGGGTAAGGGCGTACAACAAGGATGGATAAGGACGTACTAAGATGGGTAAGGGCGTACTAAGATGGATAAGGACATACTAGGATGGATAAGGACAAACTGGGATGGACAAGGATGCACTAGAATGGAGAAGGACGTACAAGAATAGATAAGGGCTTACTAGGATGGGTTAGGACGTAGTAGGACGGAAAAGGACATACTAGGATGGATAAGGACGTACAAGGATTGATAGAGACCTACTAGGATGGGTAAGGACGTACTAGGATGGGTCAGGACGGACAAGGACGAACTAGGATGGATAAGGACGTACTAGGATAGATAAGGATGTACTAGAATGGGTAAGGATGCACTAGGATAGATAAGGACACAGTAGGACGGATAAGGTCGCACTAGGATGGATTAGAACGTAGTAGGACGGGAAAAAACGTACTAGGATGGATAAGGAAGCACTAGGTTGGATAAGGACGTACTAGGTTGGATAAGGACGTACTAGGTTGGATAAGGATGTACTAGGATGGGTAAGGACACATTAAGACGCGTTAAGGACGTACTAGGATGCAGTAAGCGGACTTACTAGGATGGGTAAGGAGGTAGAGGCACTAGGCTTATGTATGTTAGAGTACATAGACCCTTATCACGCTAATGTGACAATATAAAATATTTATTGAAAAAACGAATTCACTATCAAATTCATTACATTGATATTAGTAAAATTGCAGAGTTTCATAAAGATTGTCCTTAAACTGGCGAAGTTATGGATTTTTGAAGCTTGATATTTTTGTGGAATTTTTGTAAAGAAATGTACGTATTTAGCATGATAACGAGGCTCGCCATACATGTTATGCCCGTCCACCATACATTTCTTTGTAAAAATGCTAAGTTTTAAAAATTCATATCTTTGTCAATTTAAGAGCAATCTCCCCAAAAAATTGCAATTTTACTAATATCAGTGTGATGAAATTGATAGTGAATTCCTTTTTCCGATAAATCAAATAATTTATAATCTCACACTTACATGATATGGGTCTTTTGATCATATGTGAAGTACTTGGACGTGTCTAGATGGGATCCTCGCAAACAAGGTTTGGTTAGTTTTGGGGCTAGTTTAGGGCTAGTTCAGGGTTTTGTTTTTACAAAGTCTTCCCTAATATTAACCCTAAATCTAACCCCAAGGTACTTCCCAAATAATAACCCTTAACCTAACCAAACCTTGTTTACGAGGGTCCCATCTAGCCACGACCTTTGTTTTTTCCCGTTTTCGTCTCGAAAAATGGCCAATATTGCGCAATACTCATGACGTAACCAATAATGTTTTGCGCGCGCGTGGTTCAAGAAGTGACCAGATTGAAGGTGCGCCATTAGAGTCATGACATTTCGAAGTACGTTTTTAGCCTTTTTCTTCGGTATTATTACTGGGCTACCTGTGGTAGGCCTAGTCTTAAATTCGCTTTGTTTTGTATTTTTTTTTCCTGTCTTCGTCTTGAGAAAAGGCCATCATCCGGTATTCCCTCAGAAAAAAAAAAAAAAAAAAAAAAAAAAAAAAAAAAAAGAAGAAGAAAAAGAAAACAAAAACAAACAAAAAATCCCTGAAAACAAACAAACAAATAAAGAACACTGAACTAGTGAGCTGAGATTTGTATGCATAGAATATTAGTAGAATATTCTTCCCCAATTAGTGCTTAGGCAATAGTGGTTTTCCTTCTCCCGTGAAATAATATAGGCAAGCTAATAGTAGTAGACTGTAAACCCATTGTTTTCTTTTTTTCTTTAACAACTAATACAAACTAAATAGCAGTTTTGTATTCATGTTTTGCATTCATGTCATTTACACGTATAAGATTGCAAAATACGTTTTGGTAACAGACATATTCGGATTCAGCATGAAAAATTAGTTTAGAATAGTTATGTTACCAGCTTCTACCCTAAAATGCCTTCTGCACTTTTTGCGATCGACTTTTTCAGTTTTGCGCCTTGTCTATAAGGGACTGAATGGGATGGGAAACATAGAAATTCACTTTTTTCTTTTATAAGTGACGGAAGAGGAAGTCCTAGTATTTTAGTAGAACCATTGGTAAAAAATCGAGTAACACTTCTCCTTGAAATATTGTTTTGGGGTCCTTGAATACTCCTTGAATTGTCCTGTGATTTTCAATTCATATCTCAGCGCTAATCCCGTTACGGTTTATCAACTATTTAGTTATCAACAAACTAGGGTGATGGACATGGGGGTTTGCGGATCGGTGGATTAAAGCTTTCTTTTACATACAGAATCTCGGATAATGTATAAATAAGCATTTGTTAGAGTGATTTTCATCGGACTGTGAAATACTAACTAGCTATTAGTGTATAGCAGTCAAAATTCAACAAAAGGAAACAATGGAATTAGGATCTACTAGTGTGTATTAGCTTAGTAACTATTTCACAGTCCGATGAAAATCACTCTATAACATCCTTTTACAAATATAGTTTTCAAGTGATTTTATTACAGAAATCACACATGCGGATTTTAATCAATTTCCCAAGCGGATTTGCGGTTTCAAACGATTTTTTTTGGCGTATTTTGACAATCCCGCACGTCCCCCTAACTTCACTGAGGCATGAACAACACAAAGACGGCTAGATACAATGCTAATCAAACCGGCCACATATTCCCACAGAGATAATTTAATGATATGCAGGACTATATATCAAACAACCCATTGTCAGTTGCCCAAACCGGCGAAATGGAGAACATCGATCCTGGAAGAACTCATTGGGAGGGCGGGAGGGGGAGGGACTCCGCGCTGGGGACCTTAACGTGCCTCTTGGGGTATGTAGAGAGGAAGGAAGTGCAGCGTGAAATTCTTTAATTTTTCTTCTCCCACCCTTTCCCTTTCACTTTCAGTCTTGTTTTGGCCAGTGTCTCTCTCGATCCACTTCCATTTTTTTTGTTGCGCCACAAGAACAGTGGATCTTCGTCTTTTTCCCATTCTTAATCATCGATCCGTGGGACAATGGCCGGTTTGAATATGATGCTACTGTTTTATTTGCACTGTTCTGCTCCAGTACTATATACTAGTTTGTACAAAATTGTGCAGACAACACGTTAAGTTTTGTTTCACGGATATAGATAGATAGATAGATAGATAGATAGTTAGATAGATAGACTTTAGAGTCGTTACACTTAACCCGTGAAATAGTTAGTAGACTACTAGTTACTAGTAGACCTTATTTCCATTGTTCTCTTTTGTCTCTATTGAACTATTACACACTAAAATTCATTTAGTGTTTCACGGGTTAAGTGTAACGACTCTATTTGCATGACCTATTTTTACAGGTATTGCTAAAGTTTACACATTTGAAAAGAAAGTGCTCCTCTGCATCAATTTCATTTTGAATGCAGAAGATGCAGAGTCTTTTCTCTACCACTTGCTTTTCATATCTCCCTGTTTCTATTGCTAATCTATGGTTACTGATTCTCAATTTTGTGAAATTTCTTCTTTGGTCAAAGTTTCTTATGATATCTAAATAGTTTTCTGATTCATAACTTTCCTTTATCGAATTATATCAGTAAGGCTTGTTTTCCGAAAGAAGTGTCGGGTAAAGTTATCAAGTGATTAAAATATTTTAGAATCATTTTGACCGTTTTATTTATCTTTTATGGGACGAAATGACTAAAGTTATAAAACCACAAAAATTCCACACGATTACTCAAAATCAGCTTGCTCTGACTTTATACACTCAAGTTACTTCACTTACTGATCCTAAAGTCCATACCAAAGCGGAAAAGAAAGTAAAGTTTTGCTACTACCCATGCTCCTTTTCGGTCTAGTCGTGTGGGCTTGATAGCTCTTATACGACAACCTTTTTCAGGGCTGTCAACCCTCAAGGCTTTCGTATCTGGAGATCAATTTTTTTCCTTGATTTTCACGCTCAGTGGGGGAAGGGGGGAGGGGGGGTTGGGAAGGAGGGAACAAAGATGTTTCAAGAAAGATGACGATATTTTAGTTAAAATGGCCGCGATTTTAGGATTCGCTCGATTATCCGGGAGATTTGAGCCTCTAATCTTGAGACCGGGAGATACGGTCCAAAATCTTGAGACTCCCGGCTTATCCGGGAAAGTTGACAGCCCTGCTTTTTTGAAATAGGTGTATGGCATTCACTCTAATGCTATCTATATTCCTTAGTGTTGGTGTTCATTGTTGCAGACATTCCACTTTATAGATGTCATTTCTTTTTTGGAACTGAACAGGAACTTGTCCTCGTACTTGATTCAGATAGTCGAGATCTAGCATTAAAAGAAATCAACATGACATGACATTTTAATGTTCCAAGCCTTGTAGGGTAGTGTCATGTGAAAACCGATGCAGTGTAATAAATAATTTATTGCATTATCTATTTTGTGTGGCCATATAATTTTATGTGGGATTGTTATTAATAAAATGTTGAATTATGTTGAAGAAAATGAAAAGAAAAACGAAAAGGATAAGTAAAGACATTTAAAATGAAAAGAAAGGTCCAAAGGAAAGGAAAAGAAAGGAAATGAAATAAAGGGAAAGAAAAGAGAGTTTGGTAGACAGAAATTAAGGTTGGTGCCTACTATTGTCCGCGCGCACTGCTTTCTGCGCATGCAAAAACACTGAATTTTTGTCGGTAAAGGAATCGTAAAAGCAAGGCCTTTTTACGACTTTTTGAAAAAATAAACTTACAGAATTAAAGGAAAACCATTTAGCCTCTCCTGTGTTTGAATGAAATTCACAGTTGATAAATAGAACCTGAGTTACAACGCCTGTTTTGACTATCATTTCTACCAAAAACGATCTGTTTTCGCCGCCATCTTGAAAATTTCCCACAATGCATTGTAATTCGCTGTACTTTCCGGGGAGGGCTAGGGAATTTTTGATCATTTTCGCGAATTTTGATCAGTTTTCGCGCGTTTATCGGCAAATAACTTTCTAAATCGCACGGATACCCCTATTTTTTATTTCTGTAAATTGTAAAGTGGAGATTAACCTACTATTTTAAAATACTTTTATGAATTTAAAATTGAAACTTGATTGCAAAAATTGGACTTTTCATTTGGCGGTCATGAACAAAAACAGGTCTAAAACTAGTAAAAAGTCATTGAAAAAAATTGTTATTCTGGTTTTTCATATTTCGTATGGCATTGACAAGTAAGAGAATGGTGTTGTAAACGTTTTAGTAAAAAAAGTTTGACATTTTTTCAAAATATGGGGTATTTATGATTTTTTCTTTGGGCCTCTAGAATAGGCAGATTTTGCAACATTTGATGGCGTGTAACTCATAAATATGCACGGTGACCCCCAATTTTTTCCTTGGATTCTAGCTCCCTATGATGGGTTCTTTGATATCCATGTGGTTTTTGGCCAAAAAAAATACCTTCCCATTAGTAGGCACCAACCTTAAAGTATTCATTAATTGATATTGAGCAAGAATTAAGCAAGAAGCCAAGCAGCAGAATTTATGTTCAAGTTGAGGTATCAGGATACATCTAGGATCCCTATGTCTTTAGACTTCAAAAGCATGTTGGCTTTGCAATATTTTATGAAGAACATAGTACACATTTTCTGAATGCAATACAGCTTTCAAATATGCTTTTTTCATTATTAGGTTTTTTATTGTAGAAAATGTTAAGGGTAAAAGTGAAATTCGACCCTGTTGTATTCAAAATAGTTTGATTACACACGGAATTTAAGTTAAAAGCAATTTGACACATTGTCTATAACAGGGTCCGTGCAGGGTATCAAAAACGAAATTTAAGGACTTTTCAAGGACTTTTCAAGGACCAAAATTGAATTTTCAAGGAACATCAAGATCATGTTAATTGTACATTCTTACCTCACAAACGTCTTACTTCCAATGTAATGAAAAATAACTTCATATTTCAGCGGAATCACATGTGAATTTATTCGGAAGATTCTCTTCAAAAATGTGGTTTGAAAAAATCGCGTGACTGACGACGCCGCGTTGCTCACGGTGAGCAACCATTAATCACAAAAACATCTCGCTAAATATTTCCCTTGAAAATTTGCAAAATCAAGTGCGCAAGATCAGTTAATATGATTCAAATTTATCACTAATTTATTTCTGTAATGATATGGCAAGCAACCCCTAAAGTTTAGGGTTAGGGTTAGGGTTAGTTATCTATAATGTGGGCATTTGAAGAGTAGATCTAGAACAACAAGATTAGCACAATCAATGGGATTGTTATAAAAATAGAGTTTGAAGTACAGCAAGTGACTTTCGAATTCTCCATAGAAATGTAATTGCCTAAAATGTTTGGCATGTGTCTGAAAAATCCCTTGAATAGAGTGCACTGTATAGTACACGTGACCAGTCTCTTCAAACGTAAATTTCCTAAATAGAATAGCAGTATGGCATAAGAAATAGATCTTTTACATCAGTTTGTGCATGACAATCATACACTTGACTGTAAGTTTTTGAAGAATAGCGATTGAGTCAATGAAAAAAATCTTACACTATTCTCAAAAGATATGGGATATAAGTTAACTTAACACAAGATACACATAGCTAAATGAAAAAAACGTCAATGAGAAGCTTACAAAAGCATATTTGTACACGTTATGTTTTATATACGGGCAATGCAACGACCACCCCTCGCGTTAATTATGACAATAAACTTGATTGTATTATATTATTTGAGTAACTTAGGCCAAGTTCAGACGTCGAACTTTTGCCGTGTCGAATCTAATAGTTGCATTTTGTAAATGAGAAGTGCGGCGTCTGAACCTATTGTGTTTGACAGATTTGATTAAGTATTAAAGTGAAAAATTCAGTTTAAATCAAATTTGTCAAATTCATTTCGTTCAGAAGCCGCACTTCTCATCTACAAAATGCAATTATTAGATTCGACGCGAAAAAAGTTCGACGTCTGAACTGGGCCTTACTCAACCATTGACGCCAGCTAGGTTCTCCAACCTGAGGAGGACTTTGACCGTTTTCATTACTTTAATGTAAAAAAAAGCTTCATATATCGATAGAAAATCATTTTTTTCTTTACTTTCTTTCAATATCTTCATCTAAAGAAGCCACAACGAGGACTTACTTACTTGCTTTCTTTTGACATCTCACGATCGATTGGTGCGAGGAAGAAGCTTTTGAAAACGCGTGTGCAAGCCTCGTTTAGGTGTTGGCTAGTTCCCGCCAGAAAGTACTGCCAAATAAGGACATCATTTGGGACAGGGAGTCCATTTGTCATTTTTTACTGGCAAATCCAAATCAAACTTCAGCCGAACGGAATAATTCAGAGATCGCTTGGTGATAGATCTTTTTCAAGGAGTTTTCAAGGACTTTTTTGAAATTTTCTAATTTTCAAGGAGTTTCAAGTGCCCTTGAAAATGAGTTTTCAATTCAAGCACTTTTCAAGGATTTAAGGACCTGCACGGACCCTGCCGAGTATAATTAATGATCTAAACAAAGATGCCTGAGATTTCTGATATTTTATTTTCCTTTAGTCACAAACCTATGCCAAAGTTTATCAATCAGTTTTATGGAGTCATGTGTAATCAAATTATTTGATTACATGTGAATTTCACTACTAATGCCCTGCAGTGCAAAACCGGCAGGTATAAAATGCAGACTGGAAAATGCAGACTGATAAAATGCAGACCAACAAAATGCAGACCGATAAAATGCAGACTGATAAAATCAAACACATAAATATATTTTACAGGCACGCATGCTGAACAACCGGTCTGCATTTTATACTTTAGGGGGGTCCCCGGGGATAAAATGCAGACTGACCTCGTTTTACGTTTTATTCGCGCTGGTATTACAGAAACGGAAAGCCGACCTGTTCTGGAGTAAAACACATAATGAAGTGAAAAAGCATCACAATTTTCACAACTTTAGCCAGTTTCAATTCAAGGCCAGTCTGCATTTTATACTTTAGGGGGGTCCACGGGGATAAAATGCAGACTGACTTCGTTTTAAATTCTAAACACGCTGTTTTTACTCAAAACCGATCTGTATGACAGATTAACACACAATGAAGGTAAAAAAGTCGCAATTTTACAAATTTAGCCAGTTTCAAGGCTGGTCTGCATTTTATACTTTAGGGGGGTCCCCGGGGATAAAATGCAGACTGACCTCGTTTTACGTTTTATTCGCGCTGGTATTACAGAAACGGAAAGCCGACCTGTTCTGGAGTAAAACACATAATGAAGTGAAAAAGCATCACAATTTTCACAACTCTAGCCAGTTTCAATTCAAGGCCAGTCTGCATTTTATACTTTAGGGGGGTCCACGGGGATAAAATGCAGACTGACTTTGTTTTAAATTCTAAACACGCTGTTTTTACTCAAAACCGATCTGTATGACAGATTAACACACAATGAAGGGAAAAAAGTCGCAATTTTACAAATTTAGCCAGTTTCAAGGCTGGTCTGCATTTTATACTTTAGGGGGGTCCACGGGGATAAAATGCAGACTGACTTCAATTACGCTGGTTTTACTGAAAGCCAGCTAGCTGTTTTTCTCTAGCCTCGGCACACTGTACAGGCGACTGATAAGCGACATTATTCCAACTCAGCCGGTCCGGTCAATGACCTCGAGATACTATTTGACCAGCAATTTTCAAGGTCATTTTCCCTCCTTGATGAACAAGCAAAATTTCAGAAAAATTATTTCTGAAAGCTTTTAACCACATAATTTAGCAAAAGAGCTTGAAAGAAGTCTCCCTTGAAGTCCCTGACTGTTATCAAATTGCCCGAAGTTATCAAATTAAATGATCAAAAACGTGTCACGCAAACTACCGTCACAATATTTTGAAGGATCCATTAAAGAGCTAGCTTATCATTTTGCGACAAATTCCGCATAAGTGATAAGCTTTAATTTGCAATCATGAATTTAAAGACTTAGCCTAAAATAAGCAAATTAGTTGTTGATATCGTGCCATTTCCACGTAAATCTTTAAAAGCTAGAAAATGCTCCTATGTGTCTATCATTCTTTGTCTGAAATTGTGAATTACATAAAATAATCGAAAAATAAAACAAAATAAGCAATTGGGGGATTTGTTTACATTTTTAAGAAAGAATACCTCATATTATTATACAATGAAAGAAATTAACACAATCAAATGTGAATCTCCAGTTTAGAATTTGTTGTCTAAGGCCTTGTCCACACACTAATGCGTTTTCGAACTTATCCGTTTTCGGTGTCACCGAAAACGCATCGATCGACCCGCGTCCACACTAATACGATTTGAGTTTTTGCCTTGATCCACGTGCACTTTCAAGTATGTTTTCAAATCAATGCGTTTTCGATGAAAACTCTCGGCGGATTAGTGTGGACGGAAGGCCTAAACGCGTCAAAATGTATGCGTAACGAAAACGCATTAGTGTGGACAAGGCCTAAATAGCCTCAATTGCAAATCAATTGTTTTATAACGATCGAGAAAGTAAGAATATGTGATATTGAAAGACATTGAAAAAAGTTACATATTGACGAGAAGATCGGTTTTATATTAAGTAAAACCAGCGTATTTAAAATTTAAAACGAAGTCAGTCTGCATTTTATCCCCGTGGACCCCCCTAAAGTATAAAATGCAGACTGGCCTTGAATTGAAACTGGCTAAAGTTGTGAAAATTGAGACGTTTTTTCACTTCATTATGTGTTTTACTCTTGAACAGGTCGGCTTTCTGTAATACCAGCGCGAATAGAACGTAAAACGAGGTCAGTCTGCATTTTATCCCCGGGGACCCCCCTAAAGTATAAAATGCAGACTGGCCTTGAATTGAAACTGGCTAAAGTTGTGAAAATTGTGATGCTTTTTCACTTCATTATGTGTTTTACTCCAGAACAGGTCGGCTTTCCGTTTCTGTAATACCAGCGCGAATAGAACGTAAAACGAGGTCAGTCTGCATTTTATCCCCGGGGACCCCCCTAAAGTATAAAATGCAGACCGGTTGTTCAGCATGCGTGCCTGTAAAATATATTTATGTGTTTGATTTTATCAGTCTGCATTTTATCGGTCTGCATTTTGTTGGTCTGCATTTTATCAGTCTGCATTTTATACCTGCCGAGTGCAAAACCTAATAATATCAGAGAATATTTGACAACTACATTTATTCAAATTTCAGAAAGTTATAGTTTCTTAATAAAAGACTATAAAGCCTTATGTGCTTTATGTATCCTGATACCTTAAAGTTTCATGTCACAGTGTAGAAGAAAGACTTATAAGTAACAATTGAAATAGTTGAGTGAAGGCTTACCAATATCACAATATATGATCTGTTCAGTGTGGTCCGCTTTGGATTTCACTTCTCCCCTAAAATCAACCAAATGAATAGAGAGAAATTGAAATGGAATGGAAGGAAATGAAGAATAAAGGATTGAACATTATACAATATACAATGTAGAGTTTTTCTGTTGTGTTTGCATTTTGGACAATGACAATTACTGTGAAGAGCAATGCTATGAACCAGTAAATATATTACCAAGGATTGACTATTGAACTATGCCCCCATGCTATGTAAGTTGCTTTTTCATCTCTTGCAGGAGAAACAGCAGCTGCATAAAGCTGAAAATCAGATGAAATCCACAATTATGATGATCATCTGACATCTTCTTATTAGACTTACTTTGATTGTTTTATGGTCCAATAATCTCTACAAATACAATGGTGTTTAAATTACAACGTACCTGGTTATCAAGAGCTCTGAAATTCATCATGGGGAAAGAAAGGAAATTCAGTCAATTGGCATTCACTGAGAGCAATGGCATTGCATTAGGGGTTTGAACACAGGTGCCAATGGCTGTGCAAGTGTTTGGGTTACCTGTGGTCATGGTCAAATATATAGAAATGTATGGGCTTTGATAGAGTTGTTCCTTATGACATGTATGTTTGATTTAGGGCTCGAATAGTGCTAATTAAGTGCTCAATTAACTTAAACTGTTGATTAGTGTTCTAGTTTTAGCATTATTACTCCTGCCCAAGCCATAGGCCGGGAATGAGTTTTAAACTGCAAATGTTAAGGTAGTACCGGATCTTCCCAAATCTTCAATGATTTTTTTTTTAAATTCTGTCATTTGAAGTTTATTGTTAGGGTATTCAAATAATGAAAAAAAAGAAGGGGGTCCCCGTATTAGTTATGGAGATATAAGGCGTCAAAAAGGAGGGATTTTTCAGTTTTCCGCGCGTTTTTGCCGAAAATCTGATTCCGTCAATAAATTCGAATTACTCGATTGGATTTAACAAAGAAAAACAGAAAACTGCATTAAATGGTAGTTGTTGAATCTAGGAGACATACCTTGATAAAAAATCCATCCAATCTTTTGAAAGTGACGTGAAAATTAAATTCTAGAAGCGAAATTGCTTGCAATTCGGAGGAGTTATATGCGTGTGTAGTTGTAAAAATGTTGAAAATTCATGACAATTTTAACTATGAAATTTTTTTTTCCGCACTAAATCGAAAGAATACGATATCTAGCTTCAAATGAAAAGAATAAAACAGGGGGTCACCGTATTATTTCAAGAGTTAGAGAAGCAGAAAAGAGAAAAATACGCTGAAAACGAACTCCAAATGTCACCATTTTAGCAATTTTCTCACCGGCTTTTTCGATAAATAATATTAATCAAATTTAAAAATTCGAGGCTGAATACCTACATTATACAGTACACAAGATTTCATAGTTAAAATTTTTCCGGTATTTTGATGACAAAATGCTATTTTTCTCCACTAAAGTTAGAGTTTCTTCACTTTCAATCGTTCGCTTACTAGTGTCCAGACTCCCCACGGTAATACCAATGCTCTCTAATAAAAGTGCGCGCGCTCGAATGCGCGCGGGAGATGCGCAGTAGCAAGTGTCCGGAACTACCTTAATTGAACAAATAAATCGACCATGACCACAGGTATCCCAAACACTTGTTCAGCCATTAGCCCCTGTGGTTTGAGAACACACAGGTTAGGAATTATTACCTTGCTCTGAGCAGAAGTTCCCAGTGAGCAGGACCAGTTGTCATGTTGAAAGCTCCAGGATAGACAATCAATTTACAGTCTATGATAAATATTAGGAAATTATTAATTATTATTACAGCAATACACCAAGTGACTTTGTTTTAAAATCTTTTTCATATATTTCACATTCACCTTTTTTGGCGTACAGTTGTGCTAGCTCAGCAAATCGCATGTCATAACATATTGCAACACCAATCTTGCAAAACTCTAAAAGCATGTCAAACGTTACAACATGAAAACTGTGACAAATGTATTTGCATAGTAATATACAAACAACAATCATTAGCCTGGGTATGAGAGGCAATCTCTATTTTGCTATTTCTTGGATTGCATGTGACGTCTTGGATGAACTTCAACAAAAGATTTCTCATTAGAGTCTGTTGTTTGTTCATCCAACATGGCTACCACTTCTTTGTCTTTTGAATCCCAAAGGAATGGATGAAACCCAGCAATAATCATCATAGGTCATCACATAATTTCTTATCAAGTACCTTACCTGTATCAATGACTGTGAGGCTGTTGCCTGGCGACAAGACTTCTGACTCCTGGAATCTTATTTTACCAGGAACATCAATATCAAACAGGTGAACCTGGAATATGAAACAAGTTTTGAAGACAACAATGTGTTGTAAATCTACATTGACATTTTATCAACAAGGGATTGGATACAGTTTGAAGGATTTTTGCATTCTATTTCTGAGAATTATGAACCACTACTACAAAGTCAATTATAAAATCTGACTGAATCTGAATAAATATCACTGCTAGGATTTTTTTCCCTTTCTTTCTTATAATCAGTTATTAAATTTATTACATTCATTTATTTAATCTTTTGCGCAAATGTATATTTTTATAGTTAAGTTATAGGTAAGTGAATTGGAAGAACCAGATATCGTCATTGGAAACGAACCAGTCAAACGAGTTCAGAGTACCAAGGTACTAGGGGTACATATAGATGAAAACCTCACTTGGGAAAAACACATTGACGTAGTAGCCAAAAAAGTCTCGTCAGGAATAAGTGCTATTAGAAGGCTTAGAGAATTTGTAAACCAAGACACTCTTGTGTCCGTTTATAATGCCCTTCTTCGACCGCACTTTGAATACTGTTCAGTGGTATGGGATACATTAGGTATTGATTATAGATGCGCTAGGGTAATTATGCGTTGTCCGAATGAGACTGGCCAGTCTGAAATAGCAATGCGTTCGCTAGGATGGACCACTTTGTCCAAACGTAGAGCTCAAATAAAAGCTGAGCTGTTATTTAAAATATTCCATAATCTGGCACCAAACAGACTTAGTAGTCTATTTAGAGACTCATATGCAGCCTCTAGTAATTATTGTCTACGTGATTCTTCAAACAAGGTTGCTTTGCCCTTACCAAAAACCGAATTCTTAAAAAAAAGTTTGAGCTACGATGGTGCCAAATTATGGAATTCACTACCTAGTGATGTACGACATTGTGAATGCCCAGTCTCATTCCACAACAAACTCCTTTCCCTTGGACTTACATAAGTATATATATACTAAGATATTTTTATTATTTAAATTTTATTATATATTATTTTTATTTTTATTTCTTTTTATACACGCCCGTATTGGAAACCAGCTGTTATTTGTTGAATATGTTAGCGTGTGGAAATAAAGTTTTACTTACTTACTTACTTACTTAGTTAATTCGCTTGCTTGTATATTTGTTGTTGCGTTTTCAGGGAGTTTTCATATAGGGATAACCTCATAACTTCCTTTCTAGATGCCGATTATTTATTTTGCTATAGTAACGTACTTGCTTTAAGCTTTTATCATATCTGTAACACACAATTTTTAGTTGCATCTGGAATAAGCCTTTATTGTATTGCATTGCATTGTATTGTATTGTATTGTATTGCATTGCATTGTATTGCATTGCATTGCATTGTATTGCATTGCATTGCATTGCATTGCATTGTTATTGTATTGTATTGTATTGTCAGGGGCGGATCTAGCATTTTGACCGAGTAGTTTCCAACTCGACCGAAACTTAATATCATTAAATCCTATGATACCATTTACACTTTGCATATTTTGAGCATTAGCATCTATAATAAACACATTAATACAATAAAATCTGACATGAGAACTCTTGAGAACTCAAAGCACTCAAGCGGGTTTTGCCAAATTAGCTTTCGTCAATATTACTGAAAATCAAGAATACGAATATCTCTATAACCGAAATTATATTTCACTGCTACAGATCGCTCTAGGATTTTAGAGATCTTTATGAGTATATTTTGTGGTTGGTTCTTTGAAGCGGGGGAAGCAAGAAACCAAATTCCAACGGACTGTTTGAAGGTCAGAGTTCGCATAATTATAAACATTTCAGTAAAACTATACTCATATAAAACATCAGCTATCAATATAAATTATAGCTTACCGAGGAAACTGTTAGCTCAAGCGTAAACTTAGAGCTTAATGTCTGCCTAATTTCCTTGTTTACGTTGAATTTCAATCGCAGCAGTTCCACAATTGAAGAATAAAGTTCGCTCATGCATTAAATTTTCTTCGTTGCGAGTTCGAAGCACTCTGATACAACAGAGAACCTCACCAGGGTAGACTGGCCCTTTTATACTTTTGTCAGTAGTTTCTGGACTAGTTTCCGCCGATTTTAGCCAATCAGAATCAAGTTGGAATGGTAAATTTGTGCTTGGTTTGACTGTGGGTTTCCTGTGTGAACCACTTGTGGGGTGTTTTACTTCCTGTGAATCACTTCGGAAACTACTGGCGGGGTGTTTTATTTCCGGTGCAGTAGTTCACACAGGGATACCAAACTGTGAACTAACACGTTGTGATAGCTAGAAATTCCTGTGGGACCCCTCCCTGAACAAAACTTGAAAAGGCTACAAAATAGCCTGGGAACTTGTGGGTTTCCTGTGGAAATAATTCAAAATGGCGTCCAAATAAAGGTAAAATACGCTTTAACTTGTTCCATTTGTACTATTTCTTTTTATTATCTCAATAATTCTTTTTTCTGGGAAAAATCTCAGTAGTTTCCGGAAACTAAGTGAACTACTCTAGATCCGCCCGTGATTGGATTGGATTGGATTTGATTGGATTGGATTGGATTGGATTGGATTGGATTGGATTGGATTGGATTGGATTGGATTGGATTGGATTGGATTGGATTGGATTGGATTGGATTGGATTGGATTGGATTGGATTGGATTGGATTGGATTGGATTGGATTGGATTGGATTGGATTGGATTGGATTGGATTGGATTGGATTGGATTGGATTGGATTGGATTGGATTGGATTGGATTGGATTGGATTGGATTGGATTGGATTGGATTGGATTGGATTGGATTGGATTGGATTGGATTGGATTGGATTGGATTGGATTGGATTGGATTGGATTGGATTGGATTGGATTGGATTGGATTGGATTGGATTGGATTGGATTGGATTGGATTGGATTGGATTGGATTGGATTGGATTGGATTGGATTGGATTGGATTGGATTGGATTGGATTGGATTGGATGGATTGGATTGGATTGGATTGGATTGGATTGGATTGGATTGGATTGGATTGGATTGGATTGGATTGGATTGGATTGGATTGGATTGGATTGGATTGGATTGGATTGGATTGGATTGGATTGGATTGGATTGGATTGGATTGGATTGGATTGGATTGGATTGGATTGGATTGGATTGGATTGGATTGGATTGGATTGGATTGGATTGGATTGGATTGGATTGGATTGGATTGGATTGGATTGGATTGGATTGGATTGGATTGGATTGGATTGGATTGGATTGGATTGGATTGGATTGGATTGGATTGGATTGGATTGGATTGGATTGGATTGGATTGGATTGGATGGATTGGATTGGATTGGATTGGATTGGATTGGATTGGATTGGATTGGATTGGATTGGATTGGATTGGATTGGATTGGATTGGATTGGATTGGATTGGATTGGATTGGATTGGATTGGATTGGATTGGATTGGATTGGATTGGATTGGATTGGATTGGATTGGATTGGATTGGATTGGATTGGATTGGATTGGATTGGATTGGATTGGATTGGATTGGATTGGATTGGATTGGATTGGATTGGATTGGATTGGATTGGATTGGATTGGATTGGATTGGATTGGATTGGATTGGATTGGATTGGATTGGATTGGATTGGATTGGATTGGATTGGATTGGATTGGATTGGATTGGATTGGATTGGATTGGATTGGATTGGATTGGATTGGATTGGATTGGATTGGATTGGATTGGATTGGATTGGATTGGATTGGATTGGATTGGATTGGATTGGATTGGATTGGATTGGATTGGATTGGATTGGATTGGATTGGATTGGATTGGATTGGATTGGATTGGATTGGATTGGATTGGATTGGATTGGATTGGATTGGATTGGATTGGATTGGATTGGATTGGATTGGATTGGATTGGATTGGATTGGATTGGATTGGATTGGATTGGATTGGATTGGATTGGATTGGATTGGATTGGATTGGATTGGATTGGATTGGATTGGATTGGATTGGATTGGATTGGATTGGATTGGATTGGATGGATTGGATTGGATTGGATTGGATTGGATTGGATTGGATTGGATTGGATTGGATTGGATTGGATTGGATTGGATTGGATTGGATTGGATTGTGGTGACTGAGCTTGAAAGCCTTACAATTCTCAGGAGACTGAAGGGCAAGAGTTTTTTCAAACCCTAAAGCAAAATGCTATAAAGCGTGATCTATAATCTTTATTTCAACTTTTACAACAAAATGCAATCTTTGTTTGCCTATTGCCACAGGAAGCCATATTCATTTGAATCAAAAACATCAACAACAAAGTATTTGAGTATTTTGATGATGACCCTAACAACTGTTAGTATATAGTCTTCTATGCAGCCATGTTAAATCTGTCGCTCCTCAAGTATTGCCTGATCTGATAAGACAACACAATTATGTGGCTGCATTATGATACCTAGATGAACCAATGTTAAATTACTCTGCTTAGAAGTATGCACTCAATCTTAAATGACTCAAACAATTATACTGGCAGTGGGGATATGGATGGATTGAGGAGGGAGGGGATAGTATTGACACAGGAATGTTAAATAGACTCTTTAGAATCAAGCCAACTTAACACTACATAGAGACCACTCTTAGCCTTTTTAATGTGTAATTATATTATAATAATCATCATACATTATTTTGATAGGTGCATTACCTTTCTGTGTTTCCCTAACAAGTCACCAGAGGGGCCATAAGACAAGGAGGTGTTGTATAGTTTACCATTACTGTCCCTTTCGGGAATAGAGCCCCCTATGATATATACCCCTGTTTCCTTGGCAACCTCAGAGAGCATTTTGGAACTTTCCCCAGGGATTTCCTCTGCATAGTCAGCAAAGTAGGAAGTACCATAAGGTGAATTGAAGCATTCCTGGAGGGGAAAAAACACAAATCATTGTACACTATGTACTGGGCTATTCCATTTAATTTCTATTCCCTCACTCCTGGATTTTTGCTGCAAGTTCTTCAAGGGCTACAAGATTTGTTATTTTGTTAGGAGGCCTAGGAGGTTATAATGGAATGGCTCATTCCAGTTAGTTTATTGGTTAGTATAGTTTATCTAAATCTTCATTTACATCTGCTATGATATGCTAATTCTTAGGTTGCACAGACGTCATCATAAAATTTTTTCGGGCTTAATATAGAATATTTTTGAATAAAATGTCTTGCATCAAAAATAGCAGTTGAAGGTTTGTAAATAACATTTTGATAATGAGATACAAGCAATCAAATATCTTCATTGTTTGGTGTGAAATGTATGGGTCCGCCATCTTGGTGCACAACCTTTGTACACCGACATGGTGGACAGTAACATGAAGGACCAAAATCACGTTAATAGCGCTATAATTTGTGTATTCTATGCAAATATTCACCAAAACAAACTTATTTATCACTTACAAAGTTAAAGTCGTACGATTTGAATCACATTTGCTATATTTCTCAACTAGGGCCCTGGGAACGAGGTTGTATATTTCTGCATCTTTATGATATATGTGACAGTGTTGCGTGACAGAAATTGACTTGCAATAAATTGAAAACCATTCATCGAAAGAACTCAGTTTTTTGTGTGAGAACTTTTCTTAATGATATAAATAAAATATCTAGGAAAGCAGTTTCGTGTGATGAATAGTTTAGATTTTAGCTTTTTGATGACGTCACGTGCAACCAAGAATACATACCACTTATTAGATGTTTTCTTGTGTATTACGGGCTGATATTTTATGAGTCGCGTATGTATTTTGCTGAGCCTTTGAGCGATGAGTAAAATGTCAGCCCGTAATACACAAGAAAATATCTAATAAAGGATTTATTATATAACTGCTTCTTAGTTTCCTATTCTCCGATTGTTTTATGTAAAATATGGCCAACCAGTTTTCAACTATGTAATACGGCATATAATACGGCCTCATATTTGCTTAGTTCTCTCATCCTTATATGGTAAAATTACATCATCGTTATATAATAATGGTATGTAGGAGGCAGCATGGCCGAGTGGTCAGAGCGTTGGTCTCGCAATCTGGCGGTCCCAGGTTCGATACCCGCTCTGGCCACTAGCTGAGACCGGATTTGTTCCGATTTCGATTAGTTCAAATTCAGTTTCTCGGCCATGCTTGTAATATAGCCAACTGGTTCGCCTCCTTGCCAGTTGGGATTCTTAAACACTTTATGTTTGATTTACATTATTTAGTTGTGATTATTTCAGTGGAGTGCCTGGAAACTAGCTGGATAGCTAAGTGCTCTTCCACTATAAACAAAGCATTTACATTTTTTTTTACATTTATGGTAGTTCGGGACCCTTGCTACTGCGCATCTCCACGTGCATTTGAGCGTGTGCACTTTTATTAAAGAACATTCGCTTGTCCATGGGAAGTCTGGGCACTAGTGAGTCAGCAATAATGAAAAGTGTTTAATAGACTATTATGAAAGTCTTCTATGAGGACAGTGCATGACATTGTTGTATTAGTAAAAAGAAGAAAATTATTTTTGAATTTAATTAGTCATTTAACAAAGAGCCAATGAGTCCAGATGTGACTACAAAGACTGTTCTGTTTGTTCAGTAACCTCAAAACTTTAAGTAAGCTTTAAGTAAAAGTTAACTTTATTTACCGAGGGTAACACATGACAGTAATAATAACTGATATATATAAATAGATCTAAGGTAAAAATTTATCGATTGGTAAAAAAGTTCAATATATTTAACGTACCGGTAGTGCGACAACTTTCGCTCCATGTGCAACTGCTTCCTTGATTTTGTCTCTCGCCCTGAGAAGATTTTGAGCCTTGTTTGCTGTCACGGCTAACTGAACCAGTCCTAAACGAAAACCTTGAACATAGAAACAGCATGAATGAAACTCTGTTTTACATAAAACTATAATTATAACGGCCTAGTATCTAGCAAAAAAAGAAATATTTCACTCACAAGAAGCAGCCATATTGGATAAATGTTCAGCGCTACCACAGGTAGCCCCAGCCCGGCCCAGCGGAACATCCCCACCCAAATCCTGGTCAAGTACCCCCCCCCCTCCCCTCCCGGGCAGGTAGCCTAGCAGTGTTTAAATCAAATGACGTGTAAATAAAAAGTCTATCGAAGTGCTAGGTCAGAAAGGCACAAACAACACTTCACTTTCATTTCTTTAGACAACTTACAGACATATCTCAGTCGATTTCTTCGGTACAGAAGACACACAGATTAACGCTGACTTGTACGTGGGTTACCTGTGTTATTACTCAAGTCACGTGGTCATTGTTTCCAAAAAAACGCGGGAAACATTTCGTGTTGCTTGATCCGGAGGAAAGAACGTGTAATCTAGCGATGGTGATTCTACCTTGATGCAAGCGCAGATCTTTAAGGATATAGAACCGATGGTATGACAGTTGCTAGATCAATATGTCTCCATTCGTTGAAGGATGGGATTTTATAGAAACACTCGGTGAAGGAGCTTATGGCGAGTAAGTTGTGAAGTACTCAAACACGTGCAAGGTTTATGATTGTTGTGATTTGATCCATCTTTGAGTTTTCACTTCATTTAACGGACACATCCTTGTCTAATCTTTAGAGTTAAGCTGGCAGTAAACAAGGAATTACAAGAAGCCGTAGCTGTGAAAATTATTGATTTAGATCGAGTGAAAGATGCCAAAGACGCAAGCGATAATGTCAGAAAAGAGGTGAGAAGTTCAACCGAAAGTTTCTTGGGGAGGTTATCTCACATTTCTGTGATGACCTTTGAACAGAATTATACCAGTCTATGAACTGTGAAGTACTGTGTCAAAGTCGAATGTACAATGTTTTATGGAGACATATCATGTTGTAATACGTATTCATTCAGAACAGACAGACAAATAAAAGCGTCACACTGTCTGACTACAAGGCATTGTTTGAAGACCTTTGAAAGTTGTACAATTATAAGATATGATGGTGCTGTTCAAACAATATATCTTCTGTAATATTGTGCACAAAATGTATAGCAAAATACCCAATAAACTCTATTTGGAGTTACATTTTTTGTTTGAATAATTAAAATCATTGAAACAATGGATATTAGTGTTGCATAACTGAGTGTGTTTGTTTTAGATTTGTATTCACAAAATGCTGCTAGACGTCCATGTGATCAGGTTTTATGCACAAAGAACTGAAGGCAATAAACAGTACCTCTTTCTTGAATATGCATCTGGTGGAGAGCTATTTGATAGGATAGGTATTTCACATACAATAAACTTATTAACAATTTCTGCTGTCTGGGGTGGATCCGGGAAATTTAGAAAAAGGGGGCCAGAACACTTGGACAATATAAATCAGAACTTTAACAAAAACTTCTCAAAAATAAGGGGGCCCTCAGCCCCCTTGGCCCCAGCCTAAATCCACCCAATTACTAATGTTGCCGAGACTGTTTGTTTTCATAATCCCTGTAGAACCAGATGTTGGAATGCCACAATACATGGCACAAAAATATTTTAAACAATTGCTTGCTGGTGTGGTTAGTAAAATTATATAGTTATATTCATCCTTGATTCATCCCTCTATCTTTTAATATATATACCTTTCATTACGATACTGTGACAACTCATTTACTAATTACTCATACATTTGTTCATCCATTCACTTCGTACACACATTTGTCCATCTGTCCATTCATTTATTATAATAAATAAAACTATACAATCATTTTGTCTACTGTGGTGTATAATTTGCTTACAATGTAATTGGTCAGTAACTTAGTTATTGTGATTAATATCTCTTTGTTCTCAAGTTTGGCTTGGTCTAGTTTGTCAGAGTGTTATAAAGTGGTAATAAGAAGTTCAGTTTGAGTATTCATATTTGATCTGTTGCAGGAATATCTACATCAACAAGGTGTTACACATAGAGACATCAAACCAGAAAATCTGCTCCTGGATGCTGATGGTAATAATAACTATGTACTTTGATAACCATCCAAATGTATCAGCACCTTGCTGTTAGACTTGCTGTTTCAATACCTACAGTGGTTT